>PVJX010001720.1:0-151251 GCA_004027295.1 Dolichotis patagonum
ATCTCCAGCCCAGATTGATGTATCCTGAAAAACTCTCTCTAGAAATTAATGGAGAAAAAAGATGCTTCCATGACAAAGAGGAACTAGGAGAATTTGTGACCACCAGTCCAACCCTACAAAAAATACTGAAGGACATTCTAGGGAGAGAGAACAAGAATACGAGCATTTCAGGAACAGTGGCAGAGAGGCCTCAGTGAACAAGACAGAGTAGAGTGGAAGAGAAAAATAGACTATCAATGGCAGAAAAATAGAATAGCAGAAATGAGGCAGAGAAGAATGCCTATAATCTCTAGTATAGAGGGCCTCGAAATAGTAACAGAGAGAAATACAGGCAGAGTAGATCAGGAAATAGGGTCCATTGAGATGCTCTTTATAGCGAGGCAGTGGGACCCAAAACAAGCAGTGCACCCCATGGGAGTGAAAGGGGAAAAACTGTCTAAAAAATGAAGGCAGAGGATACTGTTAATGGGGTAACAAGATTTAAAATTTACATTATTCTCACCACTCTGCTTCGATGGATTACGTGCTGTTCCAGTTTGTCTACTTACACTAGACTTGAGGACATGGTCAGCTATCCCAAAAATAAGAGGCCATATTATGGTAATCATCCCTAATTTTCCTATCAACTTAATCTGAAGCCCCTTATAACTTACACTGTCTTATTATGACTGATCTTATTTGAATCTGGTTTGTTAGATTTCTACTTTGTATTGACTGATTTTATGTAAATCTGTTATGATGGATAGCATCAAGTCTAAGTGTATAGGCAACTACACTGAAGATGACAAGATTCACTAAAATACCCACTCTGGTTTGATTATTACTTGCTTTTGAAGTCTTATAATGTCTCCAATGCTTCGTTTTTATTAATGTTGTTATACACTGCTGAGACACTATGGTAACCATTGTAGATCATCTTGTATTGTGGTTTTATGTGACTTTTCTGCCTCATGCTTTTCTAGGAATTTTGTTTTATCTTGCTTTGTTTTGTTTTTTCCTGCTAATACAGAAATGATAGATATACAAGTAGAGACTCATGCATGTGTAGAGCTTATAAACAGTTTATGAGAACCAACTATATAACACATGTTGAAATGAACAACTACATTTAAGAAAAAGAGGCACTACAATACCCAGTGCTGATTCCATAATGTCGTGATGTGAAGTCCAGCACAACTATCACTTTTTGTTCAAAGTGATCTTAGCTTGCTTTGCCTTGTTTAAGATCAACACACACTAAGATATGGACAGCTGTTTTGAGGAGAATGAGAGACACTATGACAGCCATTCTTGGCTTCCCTAATATCTGGTCTTGAAGACCTGAAATGCCCTCCTCGTCCTGCTCAGATCAATTCCATACTAGGTTGTTTCATGTGAATTCCCTGTATGTGACAATCCGGACAACTATTTGGAAGAAAACAAGAGTCAATATGATAGAGAGTGAATATCTCTGATTGTCTAGTTTTGAAATTTTTGTCTCTTACATTGCTTTCTTGTGATCCGCTTTGCTCTGTTTTGTTGTGTTTAATTCTACCCTTTTGATATAATTGCATGTATCTTTGCATGGGTAAGATGTATGACCATATTGCTGTTTTTGTCAGATCGTGGAGCAGAACTGTTAACAGTCTCACTGTTTGAATGTCTACTTTACATGTTTTAACTTTGTAAATTGAACAACTATTTCCAAGAAGTCAGTATGCAATTTGTCAAGCAATAATATCTTAGGTTTTTTTGTTGTTGTTCTTTTCCTTTTTTCCTTGGAATACTGTATTGTGGCTACCCTTTATTCTGTTTTGTTTTGTTTTTTCTCTTTCAATAAAATTATTTAAAAAAAAAAGAAGAAAAATCAGCTATATCACTCACATGAACAAATTAAAAGATGTTTTAAAATAAACAACACAGTTGATGCCTTCCTTACTTTTACTTGTTGAGACAAAATATCCAACATCCAAAGCTAAGTGAGGGAAGTTTTATTTTGGCTCACCATTCATAGACGTTTTTGTTCACAGTAGCGGACTCCAAGGCAAGGTGGCGCAGGGCAGAGGGGCACCACAGAGGAGAAACAGCTCTTGGCAAAGCAGAGCAGGAAGAAGGCAACAAGCAGCAAGCAAGGAAGCAGCAAACAACTAGCAATAAGCAGCAACAGCAGTTTCTTTCTGTGCCTTTATATTCTACCTAGGCTACTCACCTGTAGCACTCACACCCAGAACTATGCCAACCCCATCAGTGAACTAGTTCAATAATCATACATACATCCTTAATCCAGGCATCACACAGGCTATATCCAACCACCTGTGAAAAAGTTCCACTTATGACCACATGAGGCTTTGGGGAGACATCTAGACACAACCCATAACAGGTATGTTGGTCACATCCCCACTGCTGGATACAATACTAGAGACAGATTACTTGAGGAGAGATTTATTTGGCTCAGTTTTTAGAGGTTTCAGTCCATGGTAAACTGGCTGTATGGCAGAAAGGGCATGTTGGAAGGGTGTGGGTGGAGGATAATGGAAAGCAGAGATGAGAGAGCTGCTGGGGAGGGAGACACTCACCCTTCCAGGTCATGCTCCCTGGGGCTCCACCTCCCAATCCCACATCTAGCTACTGCATGCATCAGTGGATTAATCCATGGTAAGCACCCCCCACAATCTAATCATCTTTCATATACATGAGAATCTGGGGGGCATTTTATATCTAAACTATGACAAAAGTTTTTTTTTTAAATAGACAATGATATCCCATGGAGGGTTTGGAAAATGACACAGTTAACTCAAGATGACTGAGGTATTCAAATCACAATCAGTCTCCTGTGTCTCTCTTGAACTAAAGGTCTTTCTCTCCTATTACCTCTTGGAGACACAAACCTAATGTATTTAATTCATGCATTTTCCTGCTCTGGTGCTCGCAGATGGTTTTCGGGTATCATTTCAGAACTCTAAAAGACCAGTAAAGCCGCCCAAACCTGACCTGAGTGGAGGTTCTTATGCAGAATGGCACCATCAAGCTTCCCTTAAAGAATGTGCTTAGGTAATCAACCTTGCTTTTCAAATTCTGGAAATAATTCTTTGAGTTCTGAGGCATAGTCTCTTTAAAATCTGCTAAAGGTCTTTATAAATGCTGTACTTAGTAATTACAGTCCGTCCTCTGTAAGTTTACATAAGTATTTGAGAAAGTATGGTTTTGCCATAAAGAGATACCCTACAGACATCCAGGCCAACTACTTGCTTTGTGGCTTAGTCAAGGAAAATACACTTGCCAATCTCTAATTAATGTTTTGTTCTGTTTAAGTTCAAGTGTTTGACTATATGGGATCTTGGAGAACTGGACCTACGTAGGGGTTACAAAAACAAGGCCTTTTAATTATCCTCATTAATAAGTCACCCAAGTTTATATTCAGTAGCTTTATTTCCATTTTTAGATATCTAGAAATAAATTATTTCTAGGCATAACTTCATTCAATGCTTTTAATGAACTTTGTATTAACCATCCTTCCTAGAGAAGGTTTGAATCACGTTAAGACAGAGAGGGGAAGTTGAGATTAGCCTCTGCCAGGACACTAGTACTTCCTATAGCCAAACGGCAGAAGTTACAGAGAGTTGTGAACAGATGCCGTGTGCACTGCCTGGACTGTGGCACACACTTAACATGAGGCTGGCACATAAAACATCCTACAGCCTCACACTTCCTTCTACAGCACCCCTGACAGGGGCAACCAAGGATACTTCCCCTTAGAGACCTTTCCCCCCAGCTTCCTACCGATCACCTCAAGTGTTAGGGAAATTTCCCCTCCAGGTGAAGTATTCTCTGTTGGGCACACTGTACCTTCTAGATAATTCTGTCTTTTTTCTTACATGAAAGTGTCCAAGTATTTAGAGTAGCACTAACAGAACATTCTGTAATGATGGAAATGTACTCTATCTGAGTACTGTCCAATATGATAACTACTAACCGTATGTGGTGACAGAGCCCTGGAAATGTGCTGGTACAACTGGAAAACTAATTTTAAAAATTTTTAAATTATAATTAACTTAAATTTACATAGCCACATGTGGTTTGAGGCTTATTGAACACTTTAGATTCACATAAATTTCTCATGACCTCTGCCAAATATCTTTCATTATAAACAGCCCTTGTTTCTCACAAAATGGCTTCCAGAACATTCTACATGCAGAGGACTCTATGTCCCAATTTGTCATACTCCTACAATGTACTGAAACATAGAACTACTGGGGTTGGGGTTCAATAGGCAGCGTGCACACATGCACATACACACCTGTACAGCTTCTGGTGAGATCTATCCCAAAAGACCATGACTTCTGACCTATCAAATAAGCCTGATCCAATGTTTTATAGTCTTCTCCTCAGACCTAGCCAAAACATATATACTAGGTGCTCAAGACATATCTGAAGCTTAAATAACCCTTCAAATAGCTTTGTGTATTTTGATGTCTTTTCCCAATTCTCTGGTCTTCTCAGAGCTTACACTTACTTTTTTCTTTTACTGTTTTGCTAGCTTTGAAGATTTGTGTTTCTTCAGAACAGCAGATATTCTAATATTAAAATAGTATAAAATCACATTAAATATAGAAATATTTTAAGGATGAGAATTACCTGGTTTCTCTCTAGGAGCAGATAATAAAATGTAATATTTTTTAAAAAGTCATTGTTCTCTGAAGGAGAAACTTCTAGGTGAACATCTCCTTGCAGAGCTCAAAGTGACATTAGTCCGCCAAAGCTCTACCTGTTCACACTTGACATGGCACTTCACTTAGCCTGAGAAGCCACCTCAGAGGGGAAGCAGATGTTCAAAGTTATGAAATATCCTATGTATCAGATCAAATATCCACAAATTACAGGGGATTTGTTGTATGGGGTTGCATATTTTAGCAAAATAGATGTGTTTACGTTGAATTTGAAGAAGTTCAGTCATGTCAAAGATACTGTCCTACATCCTTCCCAACTGTTCTTTAAAGAGCCAGCAGATTCCTTAACATTTTGGCTCTAAGTTTCTCTTCTCCTTACTCCAGATTGTTAATGATCTGTAAATACTTCCTGGGAAGCACTAAGAAAAAGCTGTTTTAAAGAATTTTAGTAAATATGCTTACTCACAAAGTGAATAATCAGCACTAGTAGATTTGAGAATCACTGAATATGTTTAGAAATCAGGTTTCTTAAAATAGGGATAAACCTGAAAATTATTTTCCTGGACAGAAACAATTCATTATAGAGCTACTGCTATAGAAAAAATATATGTGCTCCCCACCCTATTCATACAGTACTGGGGCTTTGGTGAGTGATCAGGCCATAAGAACATGGTTCTCATGAATGGGATTAATGTCCTTAGTGTCTAGAAAGTTTCCTTGCCCTCCTTGCATGAAAAACACAGAGAAAAAATGACTGCAAATGAGAAAATAGGCCTTTACCAGACACCAAATCAAGCTGGCATCTTGATCTCAAACTTTCCAGTCCCCACAACTTTGAGCAATTAATTTCTGTCATTCAAAAGCTGCCTAGTATGGTATTTTTATAGCAGCTCAAAATAAGACAGCTACCTCATATGGCCAGCAGTGAGCTATCCACTGCCCGGGGTGAGCATCTACAAGGTTCCAAGATTTCTGAAGACAGAGGGGGAAAATAAGCAGATAATCTTCAACAGAGAACCTAAAAACCCATACCCACAGAATGTCTTTTTTTTTTTTATCGGTACAAGGGATTGAACTCACGACCACTTGCTTGCAAGGCAGGCACTTATGCCGCTGAGCTAAATCCCCAGCCCCCAGAATGTCTTACTGAGTACACTTTTATGTACACAGTTTCTTTTTGTGCATACTCACTAAAAATAAATTACTACATATTCACAGGTGGACAAAAACAAGCTGAGGCCTCTTTGATTTCTCAAAGCCTCTTAGCTATCTTGAAAAATCTTTAGGCACAGAATTTAGCCTCTCCTTCTGTAAGACCAAGTATTAATTTTAACACGTTCAATAAAAGCACAATGGCCATGAAATATATGCACGTGTGCCAGAACTCCTTGGAATATAATTACATTTTTACTTGAATTCACTAAACAATGTGAATACAAAGGAAATACTAGCTTTTAGCACTTATCCTTTCAAGGAACTCTTATGTAAAGTACAATTCCTCGGATTTAGGGTCTTTGCCAGCATCTACTGCTAAGTGTATGAATGTTCTCCAGACAATCCTGGAGAATGGTATGTAACACTCTGGAAGGGAAGGAGGTAGGCAGAGGAGGAACTTGATCCCCTCCTAGAAGATGTCACAGCACAGAGAGTAGTAATGCAATTGAGACCATGAAAACAAAGCCACTGTATGCAGGTGAAAATTAGAGGATGTAGTAGTTGGACCCTTAAGAAAAACTGGATCACAGTGAATAGTCAGAGAAAATGCTGGTGATTTGAATTAGTGGCTTTCATAGTTTCTTTTTTTGGAGTCAGGGATGGGATGGAGAAGATGACAACTGGATAGTGCCTCACACTCCCAACTGGATTCTGGGTTCCACAAGAGCTGCTCCTGGTAAAAATCTGACGTTGATTGAGATGATTAACTGTACTACCTGGGAAGCCTTTAGAAAAGTGTCTGCCACATACAACAAGCAATATATGTCAGACAGTTATTGTTACTACTTTGCAAAAATACTTCTTAAAGTGCTAAATAAATGTGTATTTGCTTAAAAACGTAAAGTGTTATCAAGAATAAGTAAGCAAAATCCTCTATAGGTTATAGCACAGAATAACTTTACATCAAATTTGACACCACATTTAGTGTGATTATTATACTCAATTTTATTTAGAAATATCCTGTATATGTTTAAAACTTCAGGAGATAGACTGTTAAGTGGAAGGAAACTCCTTAGCACATTTGAGGTAGATTCTGCTTACAAAGCCACAATTGCAAAGTTATCTGGAACAAGGGACTGACCCCAACGTTGCAAGTAAGCCACCCATGCTGCCCAAGTAGTGGGGGTATTTTCTGAAAGATTTCTCCAGGAAATAACTGATCAAACATTTATTTTACTATGACAACATGGGTCAAAGAATAGATGTCTCTCAGTCATGGAATTAACTAAGGCAAGCATTTCTCTTTTAGTAAAGGCAATGTATACAGTACTTTCAAACAAAGGTTTTGGAGCTCTTTGTTGTTTTCATTTAAAAAAAATCATCCAGGGTTAGGGATTTAGCTCAGTGGCACAAGCACCTGCCTGGCAAGCATGAGGTCATGAGTTCAATCCTCAGTACAAAAAAACCAAATCATCCAGATCTAAAAATCAAAGTAAAACCCAAAGCAACAACCATTTTCCTACCTGCTTTCAGTCTTGGAGGAAACTAAATGAAAAGCTAGGAAAAGAAACTATATCATGAGGGGAAAGGAAGAGGAAAATAAACCATGAAAACAGAGAGAATGCTGCTTCACAGAGTGATTTGTGTCCACTCCTAAGGGCATGAAGTGGATATGGTGTGAATGGACCCTCTGTGAACAGTGTTGAGGTTCTGTTTTTTTTTTGTTTGTTTGTTTGTTTTTTTTTTATCGGTACCAGGGATCGAACTCACGACTGCCTGCTTGCAAGGCAGGCGCTTATGCCGCTGAGCTAAATCCCCAGCCCCAGTGTTGAGGTTCTACTCTACATTCCAGCAGACACAGGGAAGGATCATAAGGAAATGATCACATCACACCAGGTACGCCCTAAGAGAGGTATGTGGGAGGACTTGTTTATAGTGTTTGCAAAGAGGGGCTGCAGTCTTCTCTTGCAACGTCAAAGAGAAAGCTAAATTCATTTTCAGGGGATTGTGGGAAAACAAAGAGATGCTCAGTACCAGCAGTTTTCTCTGTAGGTCTCATTTCAGACTTCCAAGGTCTCTCAGCTTTCCTAAATTAGCATAGCCTTTCTGCCACTAGTAGGTGTGAATAAAATTAAATTTCATGACATAGTGCATAAGATACAATGTGGGTGTATGTCACCCAAGCTTACTTATGCCAGAGTTTACCACTTACCACTCAAATTATTTAAAAATGGGATGATCAAGAATTGCATATTTTTTCATTAATTTTTAAAATATAAAAATGACAATTTAATCAACTTTATCTAATTTTGTGTGTATGGTATATCTTAAAACATTCAGCACACAACACAATGTTACAGTCTGGGTAGTACTACCTAGTCTCTTTCTAAATTCTTTTTTTTTTAATTTTATTTGAAAGAGAATAAAACAAAAGAGGATAGAACAAAGCAGATTGGAACAGAACAATGTAAGCAACACAGCACTTCACAACAAGACAACTGGATATTAACAGTAGCTATCATAATATCTCTTTCTTTGCTATAGTTGAGCATAGTTTCAAATACAATAATATCAAACATAACAAAGTAGTATAAAACCATTCAAAATAATGAAAGAATTACAGGGCATTCTGAACCAAAAAACAGAAAATGAACAATGGCTACTATAATCTCATTTCCATAAAAAATTTGTTTATACTATCACACATATTAAAATCCCAGTAAGACACAACATGATAGAACCAATGGTAATAGAAGAACAAAAGCATGGTAGGACTTCAAAGCAAGATGATATTAAACCAACAATGGCTACCATAATGTCTTATTTCTTCACAATAGCTGTTCATACCATCACACATAATAAAATCAAACAAAACAGAATAAAACCATTCCAACTGATGAATGAAAACATCATAAGGCTTCAAAGCAATGTAATGGAGAATCATGATTACCATAAAATCTTATGTACTCTTACCATTTCTTATACTAAGGAAACTATACAGTGTTTATACATGTGAGTTTGATTTATTTCGCTTATGAGTATGGTCTCAAAAATGGATGCTTAGTTTTCAGCATCCATTTATTTATAAATATCTCAATGTGATCACTCTTTATAGCTGAGTAGTATTCCATTGTTTAAAAATACCACAGCTCTTTGATCCATTCCTCAGTTGATGGGCACTTAGGTTGTTTCCAAGATCTAGCTATTACAAATTGTGCTGCTATAAACATGGGTGCACATGTATCACTGTGGTATGATGTTTTCAGTTCTTCTGGGAACATGCCTAGAAGTGGAATAGCTGGGTCAAATGGGACTTCCAAACCCAGCTTTTTGAGGAATCTCCAGACTGACCTCCACAGTGGTTGCAGAAAAGTTCCTTTTCCCCCTTGCACCCTCTCCAGCATTTGTTGTTGGTAGTTTTCTTTATTCTGGCCATTCTTTCTGGAGTGAGATGGAATCTCAGTGTGGTTTTAATTTGCATTTATCTAATGACTAATGATGATGAACATTTTTTCATGTATTTACTTGCCATTTGTATTTCTTCATCTGAGAACTGTGTGTTCATCTCAGATGCCCACTTTTGGATTGGGTCTTGATTTTGGGGGGGTCTGATTTTTTTTAAATTCTTTATATGTTCTAGACAGAAGTCCTTTTCTGAGGGACAGTTCACTAAGATTTTTTCCCAATTTGTGGGTTCTCTTTTCACTATCCTGGAGATTTCTTTCAACATGCACAAACTCTTTAATAAGATGTGATCCCAGTTATTGATTCTGGGGGGTATTTCCAGTGTGGTTTGATTCTTGTTCACGAATTCTCTACCTACCCCTATGTCTTCAAGATTTTTACCTACTTTGTCTTCCAACAGATTCAGCGTTTCTGTTTTAATATTTAGATCTTTGATCCATTCAGACTTTAATTTAGTACATGGTGATAGGCATAGGTCTAGTTTTAGTTTTCAGCATATGGAGAGCCAATTTTTCCAGCACCATTTATTATAGAGACTATCTTTCTTCCAGTGGACATGTTTGGCTCCTTTATCAAAGATAAGGTGGCCTAGTGTGTTTGTAGTTGTAGTTATATCTTCTAATCTATTCTAAGATATTCAGATCTGTTTTTTCCAGTACCATGTTGATTTTATTACAGTAGCTTTGTAGTATAACTTCAAGTCAGGGATTGTGATGCCTCCAGCTTTGCCTTTGCTGCTTAGAATTGCCATTGCTAGGTCTCTTATGGTTCCACATGAATTTTAGGTCTCTTATGGTCTCTTATGGTTCCACATGAATTTTAGGAGTGATTTCTCTAGATCTATGAGGTATGCTAGTGGTATTTTGATTTGGATTGCAATGAATCTGTATAACAATTTTGGGAGAATGGCCATTTTCACAATATTTATTCTTCCTATCCACGAACAAGGGATGTTTTTCCATTTTCTGAGGTCATCTTCGATTTCTTTTTTCAGGGAATTATGATTTTCCCTGTATAGCTTTACTACTTTTGTTAGATTAATTCTTAAGTATTTCATTTTTTTGGATGCTAGTGTGAAAGGTGTGGCTTCTTTATTTCTCTCTCAGTGATTCTGTTGTTAGTGTATAGGGATGTTACTGATTTTAGAGTATTGACTTTGTATCTAACTACATTGCTGAATGTATTTATTATATCTAGGAGTCTTTCAAAGGAGTTTTGGGGGTCTTCTATGTAGAGTATCATGTCATCTGCAAATAATGATAATTTAACTTCCTCTTTTCCTATCTTTACTCCTTTTATTTCTCTCTCTTGTCTAATTGCTCTGGCTAGTTTTTCCAGTACTATGTTGAATAAAAGTGGTGATAAAGGACATCCTTGTCTTGTGCCTGATTTTAAGGTAAAGGATTTCAGTTTTTGGCCATTTAATATGATGTCAGCTGTTGGTTTTTCATAGATGGCCTTTATAATACTGAGGTAAAGCTCATCTATTCCAATTCTCTGTAAGTTTATTATCATGAATGTTGGACTTTATCAAAAGCTTTTTCTGCATCTATAGAGATGATCATGTGATTGTTACTTTTGGCTCTATTGATATGGTAGATTACATTTATTGATTTATGTATGTTGAACCATCCCTGCATTCCTGGGATGAATCCCACTTGGTCATGGTGTAGAATCTTCTTGATGATTTGCTGCATTCTGTTTGCCAACATCTTATTGAGAATTTTTGTATCTATGTTCATTAGGGAGATTGGCCTGTAGCTCTCTTTTTCAGTTGGGTCTTTCTCAGGTTTTGGTACTAGAGTAGTATTTGCTTCCAGGAATGACTTAGGAAGAAATGCTTCCTTTTCAATTTCATTGAAGAGTTTGAGGAGTGTCGGAATTAAGTCTTCTTTGTATTTCGTGTAGAATTCCACAGTGAATCTGTCTGGGCCTGAGCTCTTCTTTGTTGGCAAGGACTTAATTACATTTTCAATTTCATTAATAGAAATTGGGTTATTCAGCAGTTTTACATCTTCTTGACCCAGCTTTGGTAGTTCCTATGTTTCTAGGAATCTGTCCATTTTTTTTGGTGTTATTGAGCCTACGAGAGTAGAGGTTTTCGAAATAGGTGTTGATGATGTTTGTGTTTCCACAGAGTCTGTAGTAATTTCACTTTTTTCATTCCATAGTGCATGAATTTGAGTTTTTTCTTTCCTTTTTTTTAATAAGGTTGGCTAGGGGCTTAACAATTTTATTTATTCTTTCAAAGGTTCAACTCTGTGATTCATTGATTCTTTATATTGTTTTCTTAGTCTCTATTGCATTAATTTCTTCTCTGATCTTTATAAATTCCTCCCTTCTTTAAGCTTTGAGCTTGTCTTGCTCTTCTTTTTCTAGATGTCTGGGGTGTAGTATCAGGTTGTTTATTTGTGTTTGTTCTGGTTTCCTGATGTGAGAATTCAGTGCAATAAGTTTTCCTCTGAGGACTGCTTTCATTGCATTCCACAGATTCCAATAAGTTGTATTTGTATTTTTGTTTGCTTGTAGATATTGTTTAATTTCTTCTTTAATTTCCTCTGTGATCCACTGATTGCTCAAAAGTGTATTATTCAATTTCCATGTGTTTGTGGTTTTTGCAGTTTCTTTTATCATTAATTTTTAGTTTCATGGTGCTTTGATCTGAAAACATGCATGGGATAATTTCAATTCTTTTGCATTTATTTAAATATGTCCTGTGGGCTAGTATATGGTCTATTTTAGAGACTGTTTCATGTACTGCTGAGAAGAATGTATACTTTGATGTTGTTGGATGGAATACTCTGTATATATCTATCAAGTCCATTTGTTCACAGGTGTGATTCAGTTCTGTTATTTCTTTGCTGATTTTCTGTCTACTTTCTCTGTCCCTTTGTGTCAATGGCACGTTAAGGTCTCCTGTCATAATTGTGTTATTGCTTATTTGATTTTTCATTTCTGTTAATACTTGCTTTTTATAGCTGGGTGCTCTGGAATTTGGTGCATATATATTTAAGATTGTTATTGCTTACACTTGGAGTTTTCCCCTAACTAGTATGTAGTGACCTTCTTTATCTCTTTGGATCATTCTTGGTTGGAAGGTCACATTGTCTGCAAACAGAATAGCTACTCGCGCTTTTTTTTGGTTTCCTGTTGCATGAAGTTTTTTTTTTCCCCATTCTTTGACTTTCAGTCTATGAGTTTCCCTTTGGGTCAGATGGGTTTCTTGTAGACAGTATATGGTTGGATACAGTTTCTTGACACATTCTACATGTCTGTTTCTTTTAATTGGTGAACTGAGGCCATTTACATTAATGATTATAACTTATATATTGGCTTATTGTGACATGTTATCTTTCTGCTGTTGCTTCTTTACCTTTCCATTCTGCTTAATTGTCTGCCTTGCTTAGTGGTTTTTTCCTATGTGTATCTAGAGTGTCTTTCAGTATTTTTTGTAGGGTTGGTTTGGTGATCATAAAGTTCTTCAGCTGTTCTTTGTCATGGAATTATCTTATTTCTCCATCCATTCTGAAGGACAGTTTTGCAGGGTACGTCAGTCTGGGTTGGAAGTGGTTTTCCTTTAGGACCTGAAATACTTCACTCCATGCTCTTCTTGACTTCACTGTTTGTGTTGAGAAGTCTGCTGTGATTCTGATAGGTTTACCTTTAGAGGTGATCTGTCTTTTCTCTCTAACAGCTTTTAATATTCTGTTCATATGTTGGATTTCTGTGATGGTGATTATTATATGTCTGGGTGTAGTTTTATTTTGGTTATGGCTATTTGGAGTTCTATATGCTTCACTAATCCATATATCCGCCTCCATTCTCATGTTTGGAAAATTTTCAGCTATTACTTCTGTAAATAGCCTCTTGATATCATTTGTGTTGTCCCCTTCTTTGCCATTTATCTCAATTAATATTATGTTGTTTTTCTTTGCATCATCTTGCAGCTGTTGAATTGTTATTTCCTGATTCCTTATTATTTTAAAAAATCTTTTCTTTCCTGTTCACTAGCTGCAATCTTATCTTCAAGTTCTCAAATTCTATCTTCACTTTCTTTAAGGTGGTTTTGGCAACTTTCAATAGAATTTATGATTTCCTGTATATCTCTTTGAATTTGCTTCATGTATTCTGTTTGTTTCTTATAGTGTTCATTCAGGGATTCTATCTGTTTTCTTTGTTCCTCTAATTTTTTAACTGTGTGTTCTTTAGATGTGTTCAGTATTTCTTTTTTTTTTTTTTTTTGTACTGGGGATTGAACTCACAACCTTGCACTAGCCAGGCAGGTGCTTACACCACTGAGCTAAATCCCCAGCCCCTAATATTTGTTTCAATACTTTCATCATTTCTTCTTTTACTTGGGAGATTATTTCTGATTTGAGTTTCTCTATAGCTTCCCTGAGTTGCTTCTTTATTTCAGTTGATATCATTGCAATCATTTCAGGTGTATGGCTTATATTTTCTACTATATACATGGCTCCTAGGCTTTCTTGGGATGGGTTGGAGGTTTGAGATTGCATTTTAGTCCTTAGTCTTGACATTTTACTATATTTCTGTGCCTGGAGAGATGTTCCAAACTTCCCCTGGGCGTGTTGGAAATTACCTCCAGCTCCCTCAGCTCCTGGGACTGAATGTAGGTTGCTGCTTGTGGTCCACTCAGGCCCACAAAACCTCCAGAGTCTAGTGCAGTGTTTTAGGGAGCTGCCAAAATCTTTTTGTATTACTTCCTTTCTTTGAACATCACACTTTACAACATCATGTTGGCCTTTCCTTTTTTCTGTGGGTGGTAAAATTTCTATGTCTATCCACTAAATAAAATGGAGAAGATATCAATGATGGACATCCTGCTTGGTATTTTTCTAATCCACATTTTTCAATTATTTGGTCTATTTGACCTAATCCAAATTGTGATTTACATTTTGACCCTCCTTGCTTTGAATAACAAATGAGTTCCATATTGTTTGTTCCAGAAGGTACATAAATATTTTATAGCAATATTTTTTCCTTGCTTTTTGATTACAAGATACCTTGTTAGATGTTGGTCAACTTTGTGAAAACCAACCACAGAATTATTACAATCATTGACCACTATTGGAACTTTTTTAGTTTCATTCCTTATTTCAATTCTACCATTTCTGTATTATGAATATAGCAGTTGACAATAAGGAGATGGCTCTTTTGTCTTTCTACTTCATACCACAGTCTTTTCCTGTTTGATCTGCTAGCATTTCTCCCTTTTTCATTTTTCTCTTTTGCAGTTCTTTCATCACTTCCTTCCTATTCAGCCTCAGTGTCCCAAACATGTCCATTTTGTATTGTAAAAGAATATCACTGAGTTCTGGAGAAGGATAAAAATTACATCAGTGTACTTACAATAAGAGTTATTTGCAGAACAAATTATTTTTTTTTGTTTTTTTTTTTATCAGTACCAGGGATTGAACTGACAACTGCCTGCTTGCAAGGCAGGCGCTTATGCCGCTGAGCTAAATCCCCAGCCCCACAAAATTATTTTTCATGATAAAATAAACACAAGTTATAAAAAGAAAATAACTAGAGCTTACTATATTTCACTAGAATCAAGCATCAATGGTAAATATAGCATTCTAAATCTAAAAAAAGATGCAAAAATAGATGAAATAAAACAAACAAACACGGAACTGACCAGCTGAAATTACACCTGGCCAAACTGCTGGGAGAGCCGAGAAGTAAACAGATGTGCTGCCTAAGCGAAAAGTGATTAAGATGACACAATTCAAACAGTCACAAGCTCTCCAGAGCTGTTAGGAGTAATGATGCCATGGTTTACCCTACTGGTAAGCCCACTATTAGAGATCTCAAACTATGGACTTGCACAGACACCAGACCAGCTACCTCACACATGTAGGCCAGACCAGGCAAAACGGAGTGTTCGCATCTGCAAAAGTCTGTCCCTGCTACCTAAAAACATCTCCACATCTGTACCCAGAAAATGGTCAGGCAGTAATGGACAACACATGGGGCTGTTTCCTGTTCAGTATCAGTTAAAGACTTATAATTGCCATATGCCTCACTCTCTTTCAAAATACACGTGTTCATCTCAATTACTTACATGCTTTGTCATTTATACTTGTTTTCTTCTAAAGAGAATCATGACGGTTCAGTGTCTTACTAATACTGTAAGAGATAGACCTTCAAAGTCCCTTAAAAGACTCATAACCTCAGTTCCTTCCAAGCATCGATAACACTTTGCACAGTAAAAAGAACCATCAAGGAGTGGGAAATTTACACTCTTTACAGTAAAGGTTGGATTTTAGAATATGATCATTCCAGGAAAAAATAATAAATTGTAACACTGTTACTCTTCTTCCTATGTCTAGATATCTTTCCCCTCCCTGCTGCAGACCAACCAGGGCCTCACACACAGCAGGACACAGCTCTACTACCACTGAGCTATACCTTCAATGTGCTAAACATAATTTTTTCTGTCTTGCAGTCCTGGGGTTTGAACCTAGGGCCTTTTCACTCAGCTACATCCTAGGCTTGTGTCATGGTTTATGTCGGTGGCCCCCAGGCCTCATGTATTTGCATTGTGCATTTGTGATTGGTTCATTGTTTAGTGCTTGGATTGGTGGTGTCAGTGCTACACCCTCCTAGGGGTGGAGCCAGGATGTGATGTAATGGCAGGAAGAAGGCATGTCTCTCTCTCTCTTGCTGGTTTCCAGCTTGCTGTTTGCAGCTGCCATGAACTGTGGCCCCACCATGCCACCCTGCCTTGGAGCCAACTAAGTATGGACTGAAACCTCCAAAAACTGTAAGAAATAAACCTTTCCTTTCCCAACTTTGAGCATCAGGTATTTTGTCTCAGCGACAAGTAGAAAGTAACTATGACAGCTTGTTTTTTATTTTCTGAGATAGGTCTTGCTAAGTCACCCATGCTGGGCTTTGTAATCCTCCTGTCTCAACCTTCCAGAGTGCTGGGATTATAGACTTATGCCACCATAATCAACTTAAATGTAGGTATTTTTAAGATACTTTCATGTCTCTCTCAGCTAGCCACTGTGAAAACTTTACAAGAAGTAGAATATAAGGAAAGATAATAGGGCCATGAGAATCCAGTCTTCCATCTATGTTTCAATAATAGCTGCTAACACATTGAATCTCAAGGCTTACACAATCTCTTGATATAGGGAAAACTGTGCACTAATAGGTTTCCCCCTGTCTACATCAAGAATCTGTCTTTTTTTTCCCTAAAGGTCAATGAACCTCTAAGTTTGAGTATCTCTGGTAGATTATAAGTACTACTGGAATCTAAGCACCCTGGGAGTGTGTAAGAGGTGAGTTACAGGACGTAGTGTTCTCTGCAAATCCCACACATGCTCTGGAGGGGACCGAGAAACACATACTTGGTAACGAGTGTGAGACAATCATGGAAACTTCTAGCGGGCATGGTTTAGACTGGACTTAGCATAAGCTCCTTCTTTAACCAATTTTTTTTTCCAAAAGAATACCCATCAAGTACTCTGATTCCATTTACTACAAGTTCTGGCTATAGATAGTGACACAACTTGCACCACTCAGTAAATCCAACCTATGTGCAAATTCACTTTTGTCCCCACCTGCTCTGCATTTCTCCTTCACTACCTTAGCCAAAAATAATAGCAGGAGACAAGAGTGCATTGTTTTCTTCCCCTACCTTGACCACAGAAGCTCACCTATAAATCACGTAAGGTATTATCTTCATAAGATGTTAAAGTAGTGCTTGGAAATGACAATACTCTATAGCACTCCATCTTAATAAAACTCAAGACTTCGGCCTCTGAGTTTTGGAATCCAAACACTGGAAACAACTTGGGGAAGAAAAGAGAGTAGGAACCAGGAAGGAGTTGACAAGAAAATTAAAGCCTACAGAGAAAAGAGTCAGGAGTCAGAACACAGTGCAGAAAAAAGGGAAATTGTGCAGCTCCCAGCTTGTGGTTTGTGGGAAAGGAAGACCAAATCTGCAGAGGCAAAGTGAAAGCTGAGAACTACAAAGAGCTTCAGGTAAAAACACAGTGCTGGAGTGAACTGGCAGGTGCAATGACCTGCAGGGAAAGGACAGGATTCTGTTCCCACACAAGTCCTTCAATAGGCAAAAACTGGCAAGTGACTCCAGCCCAACAGCTTATCACATTCCCTGGAAAGAACACTTGGATGCCATTCTGAGAAGGGTAGACTGTTTAAACCAGGGACTTGGAGCAACCACTGTAGAGCTTGAATTCAGGGTTCTCAATGTTATGTTCCCCTAGTGACTGACTTGGTTAGGAACAGCCGGGGGAGACAACCATGGTCAGGCAGTCACAGTCAGGTTGGAAAGAGACCCGCTGGTGGGTCTGAGCTAAAAACAAAAACAAAAACAAAAACAAACAAACAAACAAACAAAAAAACACTGGCCCAAACCCCATGGCCAGAGACTGGATTTGAAAGTCACAGCATTGGCACCTTTACCTTAATCTTACTGCCTGCTGGTGCCTGTATCCAGCATGGATCTGGGCCCTAACTGCCTTTTTTAAAAAAATCTTATTTAAAAGAGAATAAAACAAAACAAGAAAAAGGAACAAAACAGTGAGAACAATATTGGATTACAAAAACAACACAGTAGGAAATCCTCAATAGTTACTACATTGCATATTGTTATCCTCTACATAAATGATCACACCATCGATTTTAGGCCTGCATAGTCAGTCAAACTATACAAGTATTAAACTGTTTCTTTACTTCAGGTGCTATCATCTCAGCCTGTGTTCCTCCAAATCAGCCAGCTGCTTACAGGACAAGGAGGCAGGGCTCTTCTTCTCTCCTGGCCCATGTGTCAGTTGGCTCATCTCTCAACTGACATGACAGCTGCTGGCATACGGGAGGACTCAGCTTGATTTCTTGGCTCTCTCTGTCCACACAACTCTGTCTCTTTTATCTACCAGTGAGAGCAGTGACACATCTTTAATAGGACACTACACTAAAACTGTAGCTCTCAGAAAACCTCATTTGAAATCACAGAATAATTTGTTTTAATGTGTGCATTTGTTTTGATTTTTGTGAGCATGAATATTGTTTTTATTTTCTAGGGTTTTTTTTTCTTTTTTCCTTTCCTCTATTATTTTTCATCAGTTTATTGGAGTTTGGGGAAATTATTTTTTGTCTTTCCTTATCTCTTTTTCTTTTTTCTTTATTTTTCATTGTTTTCTTCTTTTAATTTTTCTCTCTTATTTTTACTCCCTATATGACTTTTTCTTCCCTTTTTCTTTGATCTTTTATTTCTTATCAGGTTTTTTCTGTTACCTCTACCTAATTCTATAAACATCCTTTTATTTATTCCCCAGTAAGATGCATTGTAACAGTCCTCCCTCCTGCTCCTAATATCATATAGTTTAAGTTTTTAAATTTTTCTAGATTCCTTTGTTCCCCAAACCTGTATCTTTAATAGTATAACCAGAAAGCTTTGTTAATCTTTTGATAGTTAACTCTGTAAAATGACTGTTGAATTCTTTTCTACCATTAGTGGAGATATAGCTATCCAATTCAGTGCATATTAGCTGTAAATCAATACAGCTAATATGGGTTTTTTCTCTAAGGTTAAGAGTGGTACAAATTGGTTCTCATGGTATGCTAACATCCAGTTTCCCTTGGACAATACTTGTAGCTGATCTGCTTGACATTACCAGGGTTGCATAACTGTCACTATTTCTCTGTAAACCAACATTCAGATTACTTTTGTCACATTAACATTACTAAGTACACTCCTAGAGAACTCCCTTGTTGGGCTAACTACATAGCATCTACCCTTCTTGAACTAACCAAAGTGATCATTCCTTAGAGCTAAGGCAAAGGACTATAGTTATCCACGCCAAAAATACATTAGTGAAAAACAACTAAAGAGATATCTACATTAGCAACAAAGGGTTTACACTATAAACATCTACAAACATCAGCACAAAACAAAACAAAAATACAAACATGAGATCACAAGGCAACGAAATACCTCCCCAAACTCCCAATTCCAAACACAAAAAAAGTCACTCTAAGGGCAAGGAGAGGAAGAATAGCATAAACCACATACCAGAATCACTCAAAATGATAACAAAGGAGGTTACAAAAAGATCAGAGATACTCAGTGTGAATGCAGAAAATAAAACAAAAGAGATAATGGAAACAATAACCAAAATGATTCAGAAGCTTTTGGTAGACACTAATAAAAAGCTTGATGAGGTTAAAAAAATGATACAAAAAATGACTGACCAATATAACAAAAAATTAAAATCCAGGAAAAGGATTCAATCAGAAATCCAGGAGATTAAAAATTATGTTGAAAGTATGGGCAGCAGAAATGACCAATGTGAGGATAGAATTTCAGAACTAGAAGACAATAATGTCTTTAAAGATCAGCTACTCAATGACTCTTTAAAAGCAGCAAAAGAACATTAAAAAGAAATGGGTCCAATAGCCGCCAGAAGATACACAGACTAAGAATAATTGGAATACGTGAAAAATTGGAAGACAACACGAATAGTATAAAAACCTTTCACAGAAATAATATCAGAAAACTTCCCAAATACAGGGAATTAAATACACAGATAAGTAACAAATACAGAATCCCAAATAACCATGAAGGAAAAGGAAGCTCTTCATGCCACATGATACTCAAAGTTCTAGAAGTCCATCACAGGGTCAAAATTTTAACAGCAGTTAGAGAAAGGCAATACATCACATAAAATTAAACCCATTAGAATCATAGAAGACTTCTCTACATAAAACATAAAGGCCAGGAGGGTTTAGAGTAAAGTGTTTTAAACCTACAACTTCCAACCCCAATGTACGTTCCTACAAAACTTTCCTTCAAACTTGATTGAGAAGTAAAGTATTTCCATGACAGGATCATGGAAATTTATGACCACCAAACCAGCATTAAAATAAACTCAAGGAAATTCTAGAAACAACAAAGCCAACAAGTCAAAAATAACGAATACAACTAGCAAGGTGAACAACTAAGCAAAAGGGAAAAATGAAATCAGGAAGAGAAAATTAATGCAATGACAATAAGTCAATACCTCTTAATAACAACTCTCAACATGAATGGCCTCAATTCCTCCATTCAAAACACACAGGTTGGCAGAATGGATCAAGAAGAAAAACCTGACAATATGCAGTACAGAAGAAATACATTTAATGTAAAAAATAACTCTTAGATTAAAAATCAAAAGATGGAAAACAATATTGCATTCAACAGGAACCCAGAAAAAAGTAGGAGTAGCTATCTTGACTTCAGAGAAAGTAAATTTCAAGCCAAGACTGATCAGAAGACACAAAGAAGATCACTATATTGGTTAAGGGAACAAATCAACAGGAAGTGTTATATACATTTAAATATATTCAATTGTAAATACACATTCACCAAATACTGATGCATCCAATTTCATAAAACAAATACTAATCAACATGAAACATGGGATAAACAGCAATGAAATTGTAATGGGGAACTTCAACACCCCCTTATCACAAAGGGACCAAATTAGGCAAAATATCAGCAAAAAAAGATCAACCTTGAACCAAACCTTCAAATAAGTGAATTTAACAGATATCTTTAGAGTGTTCCATCCAACAACAAAATACACTTCTCAGCTGCACATAGCACTTCCTCCAAAATAGGCAACATATTAACCTGTAAAGCACACCTAAGTAAATGCAAAAGAATTGAAATTATCCCATGTATATTATCAAATCATAATTCAATGAAACCAGAAATCAAAATCATGGAAATTTAACAATTCCCTCTTGAATAATCAATGAGTCACAGAGGAAATTAGACAGTTCCTATGATCAAATGATAATGCCGGCATGATATAGCAGAAGCTATGGGACACAAAGAAAGAAGCCTGAAAAGGGAAGTTTCTAGTGGTGAATTCCCACCTCAGTAATACATAGTGAGCCCAAATAAATAACCTAATGATGCACCTCAAGTTTCTATAAAAATAAGAACAGTCCATAGCCAGAGGTAGAACAAGGAAGGAAAATCAGGGCAGAAATCAATGAAATTGAGACTAAAAAGAAAAATACAAAGAAATAATGAATCCAAAATAGACAAACTCTTAGCCAATCTTACCAAAATAGAAGGGAAAAAAGACCCAAATCGATCCAATTAGAAACGATAAAAGTGAAATAACAATGGATTCTACAATAATCTGGAAGATCACTGGTAACTACGTGGAGAAACTGGATTTAATTGAACAGAAAATTCAGAAGAAATGAGATTCATAGATACATATGAACTACCAAAACTGAACCAAGAAGACATAAAAATCCTGAATAATTTAATAGCAATGAAATTGAGGAAATAATTTTAAAAACCTGACTACTAAGAAAAGCCCAGGTCTTGAGAGATTCACTGCCAAAGTCTACAAGAAATTTAGAAAAGATCTAATTCTAACTCCTTGAAATCTTTAATGAAATAGAAAGGGAAGTAATGATCCCAAAGTTGTTCCTGGAAGCAAGCACTACCCTGATTCCAAAACCAGAAGAGAAGAACCTAACCAAGAAAAGAGATTTACAAGCCCGTCTCTTCAAATGAATATATACATGTAAAAATCCTCAATAAGATACTGCCAAACAGAATGCAGCAAATTACAAAAGGGGTAAAACATCATGACCACATAGAATTTATTCCACAGATACAGGAGTTGTTCAACATACGCAAATCAATAAATGTAATAATACCATAGAAATAGAAACAAAACCAAAACTCACATGATCATCATCATAACAGGTACACAAAAAGCAACAGACAAAATCCAACATCTACTTATGATAAAAAAAAAGAAAAATGCTGAAGAAAATAGGAATAGAAGGTCTTTCTCTCAATCTGATAAAAGCCATCTATGACAAATCAATGACCGACATCATACTAAATGGAGAAAGGCTGAAAGCTTTCTCTATAAAATCAGGAATAAGACCAGGATGTCTGCTATCACCATTCCTGCTCTATATATTTCTCAAAATATTAGCCAGAGCAATTAATATAAGAGATATGGCTAGGAAAGGAAGAAGTTAAATTATAATTATTTGAAGATAACATGATCTTCTACATAAAAGACCTCCAAAATCCCACCTTTTTGAATTAATAACCAAATTTAGTACCATACCAGGATACAAAGTCAGCACTCAAAAATCAATAGTGTTCCTATATACCAATAATGAACTGAGAGAGATATTAGAAAAACAGTATCTTTCACAATAGCACCAAGAAAAATCAAATATTTAGAAATTAACCAAGGAAGTGAAACATCTTTACAAAAAAAAACTATAGTACTCTGAAAAGGAGATCAAAGAAGATATCAGAAAATGCAAGGACACCCCTGTTCCTGAATAGGCAGAATCAATATAGTGAAAATGGCTATAATTCCAAAATTATTATACATATTTAACACAAACCCAATCAAAATACTGATAGCATTCCTCACAGAACTAGGAAAAACAATTCTAAAATGCACATGGAACCAGAAGAGACTTAGTATAACAAAAAGAATTACAGACAACAAGGCTAAGGGAGGGGGCATCACAATCTTGGACTTTAAGTCTCCCTACAAAGCTACAGTTATAAAAACAGTATAGTATCAAAAAAAAAAAAAAAACCAGATTCACCAGGTGTGGTGGCACACACCTATAATACAGCACCTGGGATGCTGAGGTAGGAGGACTGATATGAGTTTGAGGTCAGCCTGGTGTACATAAGCAAGTTCAAGGTTGGTCTACATTACATAGTGAGATCCTGTGTCAAACAAAACAAAACAAACCCAAAAAAACATACTCGTAAGTCTATGGAACAGAAGAGGAGCTGTAGAAACAACTCCAGGCACATTAAGCTATCTTATCTTCAACAAAGGGGCCAAACACCTTTGCTAGAGGAAAGATAGACCCTTTAAAAAATGAAGAATCTGGCTTTCCACACACTGAATATTGAATAGACCCATATCTCTTACCATGCACTAAACTAAAATAGAAATAGATCAAGTATCTAAATATTAAAACAGAAACACTTAATTTTCTGGAAGACAAAATAGGTAAAATTGTTAAAGACTCATAAGCAAAGACTCCAACAGAACCATGGTAGCACAAGAATGCTACCATGTGCAAGAAATGATAGCACAAGAAATGATACCAAGAATCAACAAATAGGATCACATCAACAAATAGGATCACATCAAGTTAACAAGCTTCTGCACAGCAAAGGAAACCAATGACACAGTGAAAAGACAACCCACAGAAATGGAAAAGACTTTTACCAGCTACTTACTGGACAAAATACTAACACTGAGACTATCTAAAGAACTCAAAAAATTTAGATGCTCCAAATTTAAAGCCCCAATCAAAAATGGGTATCTGAAAGACAGTTCTCAAATGAAAAAGTGCAACAGTCAATAAATACATGAAAAAATGTTCAACGTCATTGGCCATTTGAGAAATGCAAATTTAAACATTGATATTCCAGAAAGCCTGGCTACTACCATCAAGAAATCAAGAAATCAATCATTAAGAAGCTGGAGATGATGAGAGTGAGGAGGAATCCTTCTTCATTGCTGTTGGGAGCGTAAACTGGTACAACCACTATGGAAATCAGTACAGAGACTCTTCAAAAAGCTAAAAGAAATTCCAGAGAACCTAGCTATTCCCCTGCTTGATATCACCCCAAAAGGGGTAAAGACATCATATTAAAGTGGTTCATACATATCCATGTTTATAGCATTATAGTTCATAACAGTTAAATCTTGCAAGCAGTCCATTAACAGATGAATGGATAAAGTAAGTGTGCTATTTATACACGAAGTGCTGACATAAAGAAGCACAAGATTATGTCATTTGTAGGAAAACAGATGTAGCTTGAGACTATGTTAAGTGAAGTAAATCAGACGCATAAGCTTAAATAACACAAAATTTCTCTTATACAAGAAGCCTTATATGTAAGTGAAGTGCAAAATAAAAGACAGACAACAGGAAGAAAGAGATAAAGTTACTGTAATCCAGCATGGCCAATGTATCTAAAAGTGTTCCTTGATTTAGTATAAATGTCTTATGTGTTTTATATGTTTTTGGCCTGTTACTCTGGCTATTAATCCGCATTTACAAAAATTAACTTGATAACGACTAACTAATGAATCTGATGCTGGCAAAAAAATGTTTTTAAAAAAGGGAGTGTAAGGGCAGAGGAAAAAGAATTGAGAAGTTTTGTTTACAATGTGCCAATTCTCTGCAATGAATGTAACAATTATGTACTACAAATATATACTAATAAAAACTAAAAATGAAAAAAAATTTAATGAGGCAAGGCATAGTGTTAAAAAGCATAAGATGCAATGAGTATATAACTTCATAGCCAATATTATACTTAAAATTATGACAGGCCAGTGGACAACAGTTGAAATTTTGGTAAAATTTCTCAAATTAGAATATAACTGCTGAAAAAAATAACAGTCAATATATTAAAATAGTGAAATTGTACTTATAAAAATGAATCCAAACAAAATTCAAAATATAAAAAGTATTATGCCAAAAAAAATCAAAGATCTCATTTAGAGACATGAGGAAGGGTTTTCTGGCTTGGCAGGTAAACAGGGAGCACAGATGGCCTGGGCCTCCCTGACAATGCTGTGGGAGCCAGGTGGTTGTAGGAATTCAAATTTGATTCTTCCTTACTGAGTGGCTCCTAGCAGCCAGGTACAGAGCAAGGTCATTTAATCATGGCATGGCACTTACTGACCTACCCCTGTGGTAGCTCTTCTGTTTTCAGATTTCTGAAGACACAACAGCTGAGTTTTAAGGGAAATAGGATAAAATACGGTTGACAACCCTAACAGATTGCCAAAAAGAACTGCAGCAAGTTGCTGTGCCCTCATAGAGATGGGTGCCCACCACCTATGTTCTATCATCATTCTGTGCATTAACAAGCCAAAATGCCCAAGCTAAAAAGGATGTTTTTCCTTCAAAATGCCAAGAGAGAAACAAATAAAGAATCTGCCTACAAAACGTTCAAAGTTATCTAATACAGACCAATATCAGGGCTGTAGAAGATAGGGAAGCTCTCTTAGAAGCAGAAAGATAAAGAGATGATGCTATCGTGGATCAACTGTCTGGTGCATAGTTCTGATTCTTCTTAAATGAGCTTCCATGAAATATGGAAGTGACATTTCCAGACCACTAGACCATTGTGACAGACCATTAATGGTGCTCACAATGCTTGACATTCTAAATGCTGAGCACTCACATTCAGGAAACAGACCCTCTAATATATTCTCTTGTATAATTTATAAGAAATAAATACACTTACCTCATTAGAAAGTGGAAGGACCAGGCTATTTAACAATGTTTATGCTTCCCTTATTCTTGCTGAATGGTGATCTTTTTATTCTGTAATGCTACTCTGGTATTCCTAATCTGTAAGTTTTTGAGTTGGAATTCTTTTCTCTTTGAAATCAAATCTTCCAACACCTGACATTGAAGATAAATTTCCCTTATCTGAACTTTAAGAGAAGCCTGGAGGGATAAAGACTACCGAAAAATAATCAAATGACAGTGTTTACCAGAGTGTGACAGGATCATGTTAATTTACTACGTGTTTATATATGAATGAGTACACTACTAATATTCACATTCATTGTCAGAGATCAGAGGCAATTATTTACTATCTGTGATCATATTTTGTCTTATATAAAACCACAGTGTCACCTAATTCATCACCTTGTAAAACACAAATATTCTTGGAGGCAATTTGCTTCCACATCTACTTCACACACACACACACACACACACACACACACACACACACACACACACAGCCTGTTTCGGAAACAGCTGCTTTGTGAACAGCAATTGAGTCTTAAGTACCAAAAACAAATATTTGGTAGTTCAGTGTCACTTATGTTCTGTAGAGCAACTAGAAAAAAATTTTCCCCAACAGATGCTGATTTGATGATAAGTCCTCAAAGAAGGACATCTACCACGTACGTTTATCAATTCCCTTCAGTGACATCTGGTGCCCTTAGGACTTTTAACCAACCTGTTACAACTGTCTTTTTGCTGCAGCTAGCTTTCCTTAAAAAGAAAACCTCCTGGGGCAAGGAAAAAACTGTTTGGTAACAATATATGTGAAAGTTCCTAAAACTGCCTGACATAAAACTGGCATGCAAACAGCTTTCTTCATTTCTCTCACCTTTCAGACCTCTCAGATGCATGCAGATTGTTCATTTATGTTACTAAGACAGTGGAATGGATGGGAATGGAACTCCTTCAAGACACTGTGTGGGTCAGCAAGTATAAGCATTTGTTGTACATGGAGAACAAATGTAGAAACCACTGAAGTTACCATCGTGGATTTTCCAATCCACGTAGCTACCTGTTTGAGTCAACTCAACGAAGATTAACCACTCTTTCTACACCAGAGCTGTGCTGGTGATATGAAGGTACCAAAGCATGGAGCCTATCCCACGCATGCACAGAACCACTAGGAAGCAGCTTCCAGATGCACATTTGGAGGGATGCAGGGATGAAAACTGAGTGATGCCTACTCTGCAGGACAAGAGTTTAATTAACATAATCAAACATAATGAGACTAATTGTAGCATTCAAATATTACCAATTAACCAACAAATGTCCAATTTTCCCACAAATTTAAAAATTACAGCTTTTTCAATTATTGAAGGGAGTGGTGGGAGAAAGGCAATGTCAACTAAAAAGGCAAGTTCCTTCCACATTGTTTATGGAGCTACCCTTTCTCCTCAAAATATATCCCTTCTCCTCAAAATCTACATAAAAGACTAAATTTAAAAGCAAAGTAACAAAATCTCATTTATGGGCAGAGAAGCATCCAATTAAAAGCTAAAATGAGCTGTGGTTCTTGTCAAAGCCAAAGAGCAAATAAAGACAACAGCAGAGAAGCATAATAGAAACCACCATTAATTAGAGTCATGTTACCTCCCACTGAATCACCATCGCCGGTTAGAAGCTGAGTTTCATTATGATTGTGAGTGTCTATCAAAAAATTATAATAAACTCACATTAAATTTCATTTCCTAGCACTCTCCAGAGGGAATTAAATTTTCAGGCAACAGTTCTTGTAACATATAAACTTCTCATCTCTTTTTCTGTTTTTTCTAGAGGTTTTTAGGATCTCCCTGTTGACCAAAATTACCATGAGAAAACTTAGGATATAACCATCCTAAGTATATAGAACCTGTATGAAGAGTAGAGGACTATACTAGTTTATATTCCCACCAACAATGGAAAAGAGTTCCTTTTCCGGTAGCCTCTGTAGGGCTTGTTATGGTTTCTCAAAACACTAAAACTAGAAATTCCATTTGACCCAACTATCTTCCTTCTAGGTATATTCGCGAAAGAGCTAAAGACATCATTCAACTGTGATACATGCAAACCCGTGTTTATAGTAGCACAACTCATAATAGATAAATCTTGGAGGTGGCCTATGAGATGGACGAATAAAGAAAATGTGGTATACATACACAATGGAGTACCACACAACCATAAAGAAGGATAAACGTGAGTCAGCTATAGAAAAATACACGCCCCTTGATATCATGATGTTAACTGAAATCAGATACACAAGCTTAAATAACACATACTTTTTCTTATAGGAGAAACTGCTAACTAAAAAGCAACATAAAAGACAGATGGTAGGAAACAGGGACATAGATTTTTTTTTTTTGCAAAAGGGAAGAAAACCAAGAAATGGCGGAAGGTGGAAGGAACAGGATGAAAGAGAGGGAAGTAAATGGGAAAAAAACTATGATGTGTTACATACATGTATCAAGTCCCCATAAGGAATGCAATCATTATATAACACAAACATGTATTAATAGAAAATAAAAACTGAAAACAAAAAGAGTAGCAGACTGAAATATACACTGGATGAAACCCTTGAGGATCCTTTAGGATGGAAAATAGTAGTAACTGCTGGGTAATATCAACCTAAGTATGTTAAATGTTAATACCAGTCGGGAAGGAATTAGTGAGCAGGACTTCCAAGAATGACAGGTTCTTGGAAGGCAGCAGTCACATCTCTTGCACCTTATTACCTTCTATTCAGGCTTAGCAAGGCACCTTATAGATTGTGGGCACTGATGAGATGTTTGTTGGATTACATTACTGAACACACCATTCCTATCATTTCACAGACTAGAGGATGATTAGACATAGAGAATTCAGGGCACAAACTATACCCATCTTCCAGATTTACAATTCTTTAACTGACTGGTTGCTGAGTCATATGACTGAGCTCTCTGACTTTTGTCTTAGTTCAATTCAATTCAATTCAGTTCAATTCAATTCAATATGCTTTTGAATCAAGTTATGTCAAGACTCAATAGCTCATGTTAATCAACCCGCACTGCAGATCATTAGCACAAGAACTGTTTGCAGGCATCCCACCCACATACAGTCCCTTACAAGCCTTTATAATCATTCTTAGAGCTAAAGATTTTTCCCCAGCAATGGAAATTCATTTGCATTGAGCCATTGGTACCATCTTCTTTGCCTTACTTTATGAATAACTGCATTCATCTGTATGTTGTACAATCTTAGGTCACTTGGTATTTTTTCTATATGAAAGACTGACTAGGTCCTTAGGAGGTCCAAGCACAAAATTCTGGCTTTTTAATAATATACTATTATTAGGCTCCCTAATCAATTTTTTCCATGCTTTGATTTTTCTCAGATACACTGATTCTTTAACTACAGGTAAAAAATACATTGCTATGTGTTACCAGGGTGATAAATAAAGAGTTTGATGTTTGAAACGTAAAGGATTGAGAGGATAGCAGAGAAGACAAAAGTATACAACTTATTACAATTCAAGAGAAAAAAATTCAATAGCAAGGTAAAAAGCAATGTAAGATTACTTACTGATGGAAGACCCTAAATCTTTTTCAAAGATGTGCATGTTGGCAACTAACCTTATAAGGACATAATCCATGTGTGCAAGTATGTGTTGTGGATATGATGAATCTATATTAAAATATACATGTACAGAACCCTATATGATTCTACTGTATGAATATAGTTAGATAGAAATAAATGCAATAGAATGTCTACTAAAAGCTAACATCTCCATTTGGATGAAAATTTTCCACAAGGATTCATTTGGATCACCACTGCCTTCCTTGAGGGTCTGCACTAGTATTTGTCAAACACAGCATTAAGCCATGAGCCTTTTTATCAAGTAACATTTTAGAGAGCAATACACAAAGCAAAGAATGATTGCTTAGGTAGGAGGGAAAGCAGTATCATCGGCCCTGACTCTTCCCAACACTTGCGGAGTCCAGGGGTAAACCCTTTGATGAGATGGTCACCAGCCCCTCACTGCTGCTGCTGCCTGACTCACATCTAAGCCCCCATGCTGCACCTACTGGACCACAGAACTAAGTGGTCCATAAAGAAAAGCATGTCGTATGTGACTGGAAGCTGTCCCCCTGGAGCATTTCCTGGAGTTAAAGAAGGAAACTGAATGTATGTGAGAAGGAAAGGAAAGGACTTGTTTACATCTGTCCCAGGAAGAACGGTTTTCAGAAAAGGAAGTCAGGAGACTTTACAGGAAGAGGAGAGAACACCACTGGGGGAATATATTGATGAGCAGAAACATAGCAAACACTTCTTTTTTTATCTAAAAGGATTTTTTAAACAAAAAGATATCTAATGATTTATTTGAATTTTGTAGCAGATTTTAAATTAAAATTGATGATGTATTTGGCATTAAAGTCATCTGTATCTTTTTTCTTAGTCCACGTTTGCAGTACATAATGACCACATTCCTTGTGGGGAGTTGATACAGCTTTCATCCCTCCCCTCCCACCTTTGCCTCCTCCCACCATCTCTTAGTTCCCTTCCCATTTAAGAAAGGCTGATCTCCCTACTTCCTGTTATCTGTCTTACATTTTGCTCTTTATATCCAGAAGCCTTTGGATCTGTGTAAAATGCAGAGCCCAGGTTTCACTGCCAAATCCAGAGGCCCCTGGGATGGACAAGCAGATGAGCAAGGGTATCACGCTTCCTCAGCTCTGTCAACAAAAAGCCTCAGCCAACAAAAAGGCAGCACAATGCCACCCTAATGGGATTTGCAATGAGGGAAACCACAGTAAAACCTGTGTTAGAAGAAAAGGAAAGTCAGCTTCAAGTGTCAGAATCTTGGGGGAAATAAACACCTGCTTTCCAGAGCTTTTTCCAGATGCCTCTGCTGTGTCTGCAGAGCCTCCAATCCATACTCCGTGTCCCTCCGGTCATGCACAAAAAGGCATTTCAGACACAGCAGACAAGTGGGCAGCTTTCTTCTTCCTAACGCCTGTCCAGTCAACCTTACTCACCTACAGGGTTACTCAAAATTAGTCTTCCTGGCCCATGTGTGTCTAGAAGACAGAGCCACGTGCTGTCTACTCTGCATCACAGATAAAGGATTTAGCCTGGTACTGGCTGCCTTCGGACACCTGTGACTCCTGAGCCAAAGACCTGCCAGGGAACACGCGGCATGCTATCTTTGTCCTGAAAATGTTCCTGGTCTGATGTTCACAGTACCTCATTCTTTTAAGTTTCTCTAACTTTAAGCTAAGATATAACTGTAACAGCCCAAAGAATCTGTTCCTATCAGTCTAACAGTGTGGCAGCAAAGCTATACTCTCAAACTAAAAGTCAACCAAGGACTGCAAGTGAACATGAGAGCTAGGAACTAGATTAGAGTCCTACTCTGCCATTCACTAAGTGCAAACTTCAAGAAGTCTCATTGTTTCCTGGACCTTCAGTTTCATCAGCTGGGGATATTAATACCTATTCAAAATTCAATAAATATCAGGGGTCATTCTAAGGGTGCAGTAAATTCTGGTGAACAAATCAGACCTGTCTTTTGCCCTCATCCAGCTTAAAGACTATTAAATACTAATAGGGGAGGAAGACAGTTAATCCTTAAACAAGACAAACACATAATCAAAATAAGACCTGAAAGACAAAAGAAATGATGTCCTCAGAATGAAAGCAACATGGAGGAGGGGTGGAGAATTTTATTCCATCTTGGGGTATAGAAAATATCTTTAGGAGAAGGTGGAAGAGGAGGAAAGTAGGGCCTCAATAGAGACAAGAAGGGAGAGTCCAGGATGAAGGAATATCCCTGCCAACAGCCCAGAGGGAAGGCAGAGCTTTGCCTGCTCCATCCCTGAAAGCAGCACAGGTGCTAAGAGCTGGGTGTTTGGGGACAAAGAGAGATGCTGAGAGGGTAAGCCGGGAAAGTGTCAAGCAAGGTAACTCCCACAGAGCCAAGTCCCAGGGCTGTGCTTAGCACACACAGTAGGCCCTCATTTAATACAGGCTACACATGAAGGATTTATTTGGTCTGCAGAGTAAATTTTAATTTGCACTCTAAGTGAACTTGAAGAACTTTTCTGTTTGAAAGATTCTAGTCCAAACTGCTGAGGAAACGATCTTAAACAGCTCTTTCTCCTTCCTGAACCACAAAATAAACAGAACCTTGTGGAAAGAAAATTCATCCTTCCAGCCCCTATCCCAACACCAAAGACAAGAATGTATCATTTAAGTGGAGTTTAGACAAAGATGCTTGGCCCAAGGGGAGCAGTAAGAGCTTTTATAGCTACAAACCTTCTGAAGGCTGCAGGTTAAAATTGTTTTATGGATCTTTTCTTTCACAAACTAGGTTAGCTGATCAAGACATAACGTAAGAAATTTCTTAGGTAGTCTATCAAAAAGAGACACAGAGCCCAAGGCAATTTAGAAATCCAAGACATTTGCTTATTCTCAAAAGAATTATATTTCAAAACCATGTTTTACTCACATATTCTCTTTTGGGATCCCCATCTTGCTTCCTTAATTCTGCCGTTTCCACCATAGAATGACTTTTCCAGTGGAAATCAAGCATGAAGGTGAGGCCATTAAAAAGGCCAGGCTAAAATGTTCATGTTTTCCATGGTAACATTTGGCAGCTGTAACGGAAAGAGCCAAGCGTTTGAAGAGGAACAGAGCTGGATTCAAATACCAGCTCTGCCACTGCCTGCCTGTGTGAACATTTGTTCCTTCTGAGTCTCAGTCAGTTTCCTTTTCTGTCAAAGAAAGATAACACTGAACTGCCAGTGCCCTTGTGGTCTAAAAGATATCACATCTAAGCCCTAGCCCGGTATGTAGAGCACAGTGTACATGAAGAAAGAGAAGTCCAGGTTTGGAAGGTTAGAACGTGGCCCAAGTCTGGAATGGAGCAAAGTCCATGCTGCAAAGACTGCTTGCCAAGGCCATCAAGACAAAAGAACAGCGCAAAGGGATGCAGTTTGTCAGGGGCCCAAAGCCACTGAGCTCACCAGGACATGAAACCTCCAGCGGACCTCAAATCCCCCAGGACACCTGCTGTCCAGGAGGATCAAGAGGGATCTATGGTTAGTCTTGTCTTCCTGACTAATGAATGCCCTTGTGTAAAACCTGCCTATGACTCAAACCACCCAGGTTAAAGTTTCCCTGATTATCTTATTCTTCCTGTCAATTCTTTGTTGAAGAATTCTTCTTCTTCCAGTAGCCTAATGAGTCTAAATTAAGCGACATTTTAATATTCCTAGCAGTAAAGGGCTTTATCTGGGGGAAAACATGAGACCAAAGTCATTTCTCTTGACATAACATGTCTGATCACCTTGACAAGTTTTATCATAGGGATAAAATAACAAAGGCTCAAATTGTATTATTTCAGAAACATCTAGCCCTCACATCTATGGTTCTAAAATTCAGCAAATAACCAATTAATTATCAGAGATAAGGAAGCTTTCTTCTTGAAATCCACCCATTAACTTAAAAACCAAAGCCTTATTTTACACAATAATTGATTCCCCCTCCCAATCTCAATTCATTATAAAGTTGTAATGAGAAAGTTTATACTTCATTTCCCAGGATCATAAAAATAGAAGGAGCACATCTTCTATTTATAAATGAAGAAACTAAGATTCTGAGAATGAATTGTTTTAGATAATTCAACTAGTACTAGGGGTGTGACAAATGACCAGTGTTGGATTCCCACAAGATCAAAAATGAGAAAATGGAAAGAAGGGAATCTAGATAATCTACAACCAGAGATAATCTCCCATGTATCTGAAGCGCTGATCTTTATCTGTTGTGGCAATGTGAGCATCTCATTGAGCCGAATTTGAGGTAAGGAGGCACAGCTTTAGTCCAGAAGGCCTACAAGACCAGGCTAGCAAGTGGGAACTGTTCACCAGTCACAACCAGTGGCAGTGGGCATATCATCCACCAAGAGCAGGGTTAGGGTTAGGGTCAGAGTCACTGCTGGTATCCAGCCTATGCTTGTACAGGTAGAGCACGTTGGTTAATTGTTTGATTTTTACTATGTCCTTAGTCCTGACATGACAGCCAAGAGGAGAGAAAATTGAGAAAACAGGTATTTGATTGGTGTTAGAAGTGTCAGCCTTTTCCCTTGAGTCAGTGCCATTTGCAGGCTGCAGGGAAGAAAACAAGAAGCCAACCCTCCCTCGAGTCAGCACCACAGGTGAGCTGCTGGAGGGAGATCCAGACACCAGCCTTTTCCTCTGAGTTGGCACAATTCACAGACTGCAGGGGAGAACAAGAAGCCAAAAAAGCAGCCAAGCCCTTCCTGTGAGTTGGTGCCATGCATGGGCCACTGGGGAGAGACCCAGATGCCAGCCCCTTCCAGCACATGGGCTGGGAGACAAGAAGAGCCAAGCACCCCCATCCCAGAAGTGAAGCTGATCTAGAGAAACACAGACTGTAATGATAGCTAATGAGGTAAAATACAACTTAATTCTTATAGTGTTTAATGTTTCACTGACTTTGCAGGCCTAAAGCTGGTAGTCTAATTATCTATTAAAAGGATAACAATATGCAATGTAGCATTTATGAGGAAGCTCCTTCTGAAGGTGGTAGCCATTATTAACTCCCTATTATCTTGTTTTGAAGTCCTGTATCATTTTCATTGTTTAGTTGGGTTGATTTTATTCTGTTTTGACTTGTTTGATTTTATTATATGTGATGGCATGGCAGCTATTTCAAAAATAACAGGATACATTATGGTAGCCCTTTTGGATTTTCTATTATCTTGTTTTGAAGTCCTTTATTGCATTCATTATTTTGTTTCTATTGGTTCTACTTTGCTCTGTTTTGTTTGATTTTTACTATGTCTGAAGTTATAGGCAGCTATGTTGAAGACAAGAAGAAGCATTATGGTAACCATTGCTTATTTCCTATTATAGTGCTTTGAAGTCCTATATTACATACTGTTTTGTTTTGATTGACTTTGTTCTGTTTTATTTTGTTTGGTTATATTCTCTTTAAAATAAAAATTACTAAAAATGCCTAGGTTACCTCCCTCAGCTCATTATTTGCATTTTCTTTCTCTTATTGATTTTAATCTAATATCACCCAGATAAACATGTTAAGTGATGAAGAAGGAGGGCAAAGATAGTAATGTGGGAAAACTATGCAAGCCTCCTAAGAGCCCTCTTCTCTTTACACAGCATTATACACTTCCAAACCAGTGCATGATCCATGCCAGAGACATTACTGGCTGCAGGGAAAAATATCCAGTGACAAGAGGAAGTGGAAAATTGCAGAACAGGGACCAATACTTTTGACTTTTTCACACAATTTTTAAACACATATTTCAAAAGAAAAAAGAAACCTATGAATCATCAAAACCCTCATTTTCTAGTGTAAGCTCCTAAGCAAAGTGGATATTCCCCCTTAAAAAACACTTACCCTCTGCTGGAAATGGCTCCACCAAAGAAAGAAGGCAGAAGACCAGACTCCAAGTGTATGTTTATTTTAATGTTATAGCCTTCACTGTGTCCTTCTTTAGGCTTGAAATTAAACATAAAACAGAGTAAGCAAGAGTTTCGCTAAGCATTGATTTTGTTTATTCTTTTAAGAACCAGCTTTTCGGTTTGTTGATTGCTTTGTATTTTTTTTAGCCTTGATTGTACTGATTTGTGTTCTAATCTTTATGATTTTCCTCCTTAATTTTGGTTTTGGCATAGCTGTTGTTGTTTTCAAGTATCTTAAGCTTTCTCACATAGTTATTTATTTGAGTTCACTCTGTTTTCCTACTGTAAGCATTGACTGCAATGAACTTCCTGCTTAGGATTGCTTCCACAGTGTCCCAGAAGTTGTGATGTCATTAACTTCTAGAAATTTTTAAATTTATCCTTTGAGTTCTCAATAGTTGTTTATGAGTGTTATTAATTTTCAAGGTACTTTTACATTTTCAAAGATTTCTTCTGTCACTGATTTCTAATTTCATTGCATAGTGGTCTGATAGTATACATAGGGAGATTCTGATTCTTTATATTTATTTAAGCAGACTTGGTGGACTAGTATGTGGTCTATTTTGGAGAAAGTACTACATGCAGAAAAGAATACACAGTGGTACCTCAGTTCCTTGAACTTAATTCTTTCCATGATTCTGGTTGCAAATTGGAGTTGCAAACTGAATTGGAGGAGAATTGAATCAAATTCAATGGATAGCTTGAATGCTGACCTCATGAAATTTAATTTTATTCTCATTCACTTTGGCTTGTGAACAAAATCATGGAAAGAATTAAGTTTGTGAACTGAGGTAACATGGTATAATTTGTTGTAGTAGGGTAGAATACTCTATAGAGATCTATAAAACCCATACATTCAAGGGTGTAGAGCTTTATGCATTGCCCTCTCAGTGCACACTACCTGACCTCTGAGGCCACCAACTGAAATCTGAATGGAAGTCTCTCTGATTTCACAACCTTTGCTTTCTGCATGCTCACAACATGTGCTTGCTTCAGCAGCACATATACTACACACCCATAAAACCAGCACTATGTAGACTGTGCACGACTGCCACCAGCTCAAGCAGTGGCCAGGCCCCCTTGGACACTGGTTGTAGAGATGTCTGAATACCTGTAAGGTGAGCCTTATAAAACAAATCCAGCATGGAGCCCAGCAGGCGGCCCACCAGAGAGCCCAGGTGTTTCATCTTAAATAAAAGCTTTACAATTTTGTACCCCTGAGTCTCTAAGATGCGGACTCTTGCTGATTTCTAAGATGCCTTTAAGTCATCTTTCCTACTGCCCTGATGCAAGACACTTTGCTTCTTTTTACTGCTAATTTTTTTCAGCAATCATGCTCTCCATGCCCCCAACTTTGCAGGTTTCGTTTCTGGGAAAATGGAAAATTCCTCGCATCAACTTTTTGCTCATGATGTTCACTATAGCATTAGCTAAAAGATTCCAGCAGTACCCATGCCACAGCCTGCATGTTGAACTGCTTTGATATTTCCTGTAGCAGATTAATTATTATTTTTCCATTAATCTCAGGCTCCTGCAAAATCTCAGAAAATAAATAAAAAGTAGACACATTTCTACAAGGGCATAACACGGTCTCTAGTCTAACTCCCACTAGAGTCCTTATTCTCAACTGAAACCTCCTGAGTCTAGTCTTTACTGTTTAGATTTCTCTCAGCATTCTGGTCTTCTGAGTTCTGACAAGAATCTCCAAGATTGGCTTACAGCATTCTGGAGCTTCTCTAGCTATTATCTCCAAATTTATCCAAACTCCTCCTGAACATATGAGCATTCTGGGGGACACTCTTGAATGAACAATAACAGGATTTATTTTTTGAGTTATGTATAAACATCTAGTTTTGCAGCACCACTTATTGAAAAGACTATTTCCCCATGAAATGCCTTCTTAGCACCATTTATCCCTATGGGGATCCTTCAAGTTTCCTGTTACTAGCCATACCCATTTCCATGCCACTTACTCTGTCTTCCCCTCCTTATCCCTGGCATCAGTGATCTATTCTCTGTATAAATTTGTCATTTCAAAAGAATGTACTCTTAAGAACTGAAATTGTAAGAATGGATGTACAAAATACAAAACTTTTTTTACTGACTCCCCATCCAAATGATATTTTTCCTTCATTTGTGTAGATTAAGTGATATTATTTTCCTTACAGCTGGGTAAGAGCAAAAAATACCAGTGTGCTATTACTTAGTAGGGTAACTATGAAAACAATAACGAATTGTACATTTTAGAAAGCTAAACAAAAGAATTTTGAGAGTTTTGACAGAAGTAAATTATAAATGTTTGAGGAGACAGATGTATTTAATGTGACAAATATTACACATTGTATTCATGTACTTAAATGTTACCATGTTACTAAGTACAATTTAAAAATTTTTATGCATTAGTTAAATTTGTTAAAAATTCCATCTGTTTATGGAAAAGGTATTTCATATTTATTTTTCAAGTTTTTGTAGTGAATATAGATTTCCAGGCTGACAGTTTATTTTGTTGGTTTTGTTTCATCACTTTAAAGTATTTAAATGTGTTTTAAAGTATTTAATATATTTTCATTTTCTTCTGGCTCACAACAGTTCTAACAACATGTATGTTACCTTTGTTACCTTTTATCCCACTGTACATAATGTGTCCCTATCTGTGACTAATATTTGCATAGTCTTCAAACTTTTCTTTTTGTTGATTATGGTCAATAATTTGATCATGAATAATACCTTATTTTGTGCTTAACCTTCTAGGGACTGGGGATTGGTGAGGTGCTTAGATCTATGAGTTTATAATTTTCATAAAATTTGGAAAGGTTTTCCCATTTTTTCCTTGCTCTCTTCCAACCTGGGACACCAATTATATGCATATTTAAAATAGTTGTTTTTCTAAGACCTTGTCTGTTAATTTTGCCTTCTCTGTCATTTTTGGTTTATTACTACTAACTAAGTGTTCTCCTACTTATGGATCACATTTTTTTTTTGTTCTTATACATGTCCACTAATTTTGAATCAGATATTGGATATTAAACTTAGGTTGCTGAATGTTGGATTTTATTTTTCTCCGAGTGTTCAACTTTGTCCTGTCTGGCAATTAATTTACTTACATTATCAGTTTTATCCTTTTTATTAAAACTTTATTAAATAGACTTTTCTCTACTAATTGTTTCATCTTATTCTTAAGCTTTAACTTTTTCAGGGATTCTTTTGGAATTTCCTAAATATTCAACAAGAATTCCTTACTTTTTTCTAATCAGAACTTAAATTTCCTTTCATAAGCCCTGCATTGCCTCTAAGAATACTGAGCTATCCTGGTCATTTTTTGTCTGTTGTTTCACCCTATGCAACATTCAGCTCTAGATCCAAGAAGACCTCTGTGAACATACTGAACATTTTCTCTACTAGCATATCCCAGTCATCTCAGCCTCTCTAAATCCAAATGCCCCAGGCTGGGCTTGTATCTATGTTGTGGTCCACAAAATGCCTTCAGATATTTTTGTTTTCTTTCTCTCAAATGTGTTGCTTGTTGCCTAGTATCTGAGAAGAGTTCACTGATTTGTTTTTTATATTTTCTAGCATTCACAATAGCAAGGTAAATCCAGCCTCAGTCATCCACATCTGGAAATTCAAGTCACTGATACTGTCTATGTTAATGCAATGAAAAGGCCCAGTACTACATCTCTTTCCTCTGGGTCACCCCTAATACTGTCTCTGAGGCATGTAAGACCCAAAACTTGACTTAGGTTAGATAGTTTTCTCCGAAATGCAAACACTTTGACTCCCAAATACCAGAGTTAGGATGAAAAATCAAAAAGAATTCCTCTAGAAAGGAATTTCAGCTCCTTCCAACGGTGACCAGTGTCATCAGTGTTGGAGTACCGAGTCCCAGATTTTAAACACATTCACATGTCTTAATAGCTGCAGCCTGGCTAGTTAGCTTTTCAACAGTGTTCTCACCCTACCCAGCATCTCACTAGTCATTCCGTATTAGGAGACTTCAAATCTCAAACTTTGGCTCTTTTTCTTTCTCAGCATATGCTGTCACCATGTCAGAGAGAGTGACAATTTACCACCGAGTCCTCAATGATATCATTCTTCCCACTGTCCTTGCTTTTATCTCTGCCTTCTTACTAACAATGCACTCCATAGATATGAGATCATTAGGCTTGAGCAAATATAACCATCCTTACTTCAACTCCTTCTTCCTTAGAATAAGTAATACTGTTTTGGGCTCTGGTTCCAGCTCTGCCATGTATTAGCAGCCCATGCCTAAGCTCCTTTTCAGTTTGTTTCCATACTTAAACAACGAGGACGATACATCCTGCATATCTCATAGGGTTATTTTAAGGATTCAGCAGGATAATCCTAGAAAGTAATTTATATGATGTTTGGACTATATTAATGCTAAATAAATGTTGGCAATAATGACAATTTTAATAAAGTGAGCTTTCCATGGATTCTGTATACCATCTCCCTTCCTGACCTGAAGATTACAATTATTCCCTAACTACCTTCAATGTCCCTTCACTTCTGTGTCTAAACATTCCCATGCTTCTCGTACTTTATAAAAAGAGGAAGTACAGTCCTCTCTTCCTCAGCTCTTCACAAACATGGGTACCGTAGATGCAGCACATAGGCCCTAGCAGTTTGGCAGAGTGTGATGTCAACACATAGTGATGGGGGAGAAAGGTGGCTTGTAAGCCACTAAATTAAACAGTCCATAATGTGAGATGATATATTCTCCTATCATTTAAATTAAATGAAGGTATATATTTCTATTATTTATATTTGAAGCCATTATAATACATACATTAGGTACAATGACCAAGTAGTTCTTATTCCACAAATGCAAGAATGGGTCAATCTTAGAAAATCTGCCACATTTTCTTCTGTATACATTATAGCAAAAACCTTTCGAAGGGCCTATGGAAATATGGAAAAGATTTCTGCAGAAGTTTGTAGTACTAATGCATCAGAGAAAAGCCAAGTCCCTCACTAGAGGATCAGATAAGTACAATGTAATGGTTTGCCTACCATTTAATACAATGCAGAATCAGGTCAGATATGATATGATAGATTTTTATATATTTATAAAAATAGGACATCCATCAGAAATCTAGTCAACCTTATTCTCAGTAGTAAAACTTCAAAAGCTTTCCCAATAAAACTAGGAATAAAGGAGAAAGACTGATGTGACCACTAAGATTGAATAGTTTATTAACTATCCTAAAAATTTAAGGAGAACACAGAGCAATGATGACTAGAAAAAAGTGAATTCAAATTATAAGTATATATTATATATTTATCTATATAAAATACAAGGGACTCATAAAACTAGTAGAATTATTAGGAGGGTTCAGTAAGTTTGCTAGGAATAAAATCTACACATAAAAATCAATGTTATTAAAAGGCTTCAAAGCTATGTAATGGGGAATCATGATACCATAAAATCTTATGTACTCTTACCAATTCTCATACTAGGGAGACTATACGGTATTTACACATGTGAGTTTGGTTTATTTCGCTTATGAGTATGGTCTCAACTTGTGTCCATTTATTTTTAAATATCTCAATGTGATCATTCCTTATAGCTGAGTAGTACTCCATTTGTATAAAAATACCACAACATTTTTATCCATTCCTCAGTTGATGGGCACTTAGGCTGTTGCCAAGATCTGGCTATTACAAATTGTACTGCTATAAACATGGGTGCACATAAATCACTGTGGTTTTTAATGTTTTCATTCATCAGTTGGAATGGTTTTATTCTGTTTTGTTTGACTTTTTTATGTGTGATGGTATGAAAAGCTGTTTTGAAGAAAACAAAACATTACAGCAGCCGTTGCTGATTTAATATCATCTTGCTTTGAAGTCCTACCATGCTTTTATTCTTCTATTACCATCGGTTCTATGTTGTGTCTTATTGGGATTTTAATATATGTGATAGTATAAACAAATTTTTTATGGAAAATGAGATATTATAGTAGTTATTGATCATTTTCTGTTATTCAGTTCAGAATGCCCTGTAATTCTTTCATTCTTTTGAATGGTTTTATATTATTTTGTTATGTTTGCTATCATTGTATTTCAAACTATGTTCAACTATAGCAAAGAAAGATATATTATGATAACTACTGTTAATTTCCGGTTGTCTTGTTGTAAAGTGCTGTGTTGCTTATGTTGTTCTGTTCTGATCTGCTTTGTTCTGTCCTCTTTTGTTTTATTCTCTTTAAAATAAAAAAAGTAAACAAAAAATCAATGTTATTTTGAGAAATAATAATCAATTAGAAAATCTACTATGGAAAAAGAATGCTCATAATAGCAAAAAATAATGAAAAACATCTAGCAAAAACCCAACAAATGTTCATTTGACATACAGATGTCCAGCAGGTACGTGAAAAAGCACTAGTATCACTAATGCAAATCAAAACCATAATGAGATATCATTTCTGCCCAAACAAAATTATATTATCAAACAGTCAGAAAATAAGTGCTAGAGCGAATGTAGACAAAGGAATGTTTATATACTATGGATGAAATGTAAATTAGTATAGCCATTGAAAGCATAATGGAGGTTCCTTAAGAAAGTAAAAATAGAACTACCGCACAATCATCAGTCATTATTACTGTGTGTGTTTCCAGAGGAAATGAAATCATCATGTTGAAGATACATCTATACTCCTGTGCTCACTGCAGCACTATTCACAATAGCCAAAATATGAAATCTACCTGAATGTCCACCAATGCATGAATGAATGAAGAAGATATAGTATACAGACACACTAGAATATTACTCAGCCTTAAAAGAGAAGGAAATCCTGTCATTTGTGACAACATGGATGAACTTAGACAACATTATGCTAAGTGTAATAAGTCAGGCAGAGAAAGTCAAATATACATGACCATACTCATATGTGAACACTAAAAGGTGCTCTCATAGAAGTACAAAGTAGAATGGTAGCCACCGGAGCCTGGAGTGGGTAGGGTACGGGGTGAATAAATTCAGAAGATCTGTGACTGAGAGGATAAAATGGCTCTTCAAAAAATTAAGATTTTTTCCCTTTTAGAGATAGGCTGCTTCTCCAATGTTCTCATGATGAGAGTTTAAACCACCACCCCCTTTTTCAACTCAGATAAATAGCCAGGAAAGTCATGCCTCAGTCAGAAATCTAGCCTATGGGTCTGCAAGGAACATGCAAATGTGGACTCCAGGAGTTTGGGGTCCAATTTCATTCGCACAAAGGAAAGAAGGAGCCGAAAATGACTGGAGGATGATACAACTCCAAAATTTCCTTGTCCTTTTTTCTGCCCTCTCTCCCTCAGAAATAAAAGCCTTTGCATACCTGGACTGGTAAGATAGAGATGTGAGGCAACAAGAGGCCCCTCTCTCTCCTTCAGACCTGGCTTGGAATAAGCCTTTTCTTCCTGCCAAGGCTCCCATGGTGCCTTCGGGAGCAACTTGTGTGGCTAGTAACAGATCTCCTGTACCACAAAGTAGCTGAAGTTAAAACATATATTGTATTCTTGAAAAAGCAAAAGTGTAGATGACATCACAAAAAATGATGAGTGTGAGGTAATACATTTGTTAGTTGGCTAAAATTAACCATTCTAACATACATACACAACATGTTATAAAGGGTAAGTACAAATAATATAATCTGTCAAATGAAAATTTAAATTAAAAATTTTCAACTGATAAAAATGTGCAGACGTTTATGGAAAAGATCATCAACTGTATCATAGGATTTTTTAATTCCTCTGAAATAATTATAAGACCCATTGTTAAAATGGTATTTCTTCCTAAATTGCTGTATGTATTAAAACTGATTCTACAAAAACTCCCATGAGCTTCTATAAACTAATTTTAAAATCAATATATGGATAATGGTACATGAATAATTAAAACAGTTTTTAAAAGAATGGTAGAGAATCGATCTGTCTAAAATATATTAAGCATCTATATTCATCAAAACAGTAGATGTAGGTGCAGTGATACAGAAATACACTACCAGATCCCTGGAAACACCTCTATTTGGCATCTTGATACATCTAAAATGAAACTGCCCTATTCCAATTCTCAGGCCACACTCCTATCTTCTCCATCTCAGTTGACAGTCACTTGTAGTATTTGGTTTTTTAAAACGAGAAGTTTCGGCTCATTCCCTAGGATTCAGTTCCTTACTCTGCCATAAAGAAGACAAGTTGTGAAATTCTCAGTAATTATACTAAAATGGCCAAGGGTTCTACAGAGAAAACTGAAATCTTTTCATTATTCTTCTCCCCCTGAGGCTCTCCCATCTCTGCTGGGCCTTTGCTTTTATGGGCTTCTCTTGAAAGGGGTGAAAATGGGACAGCATTTAATGCCAACAAATTGAAGGAGGAAACAAGTACAACCCACATTCCCTGTAGGGGTACAGAAGCAATGATGAGATCATGAAGAACACCTGGTTTTGTCACTTGGAGCTCTTAGTACCCTGAGCACCTCACAGTGCCTGTAAGTGACCAAATACAGGCATAATTCGTTCTGCTTCCTTGAGTGACAATAAAAATCAGCTCAAACTGAGTTAAGCATATTGGCTCGCTGCCTCCACTGGGCCTTCTCCAGCACTGAACCCTAGCTCTTAGCTTCAGAAACAATGAGTTCATAGGTCATTCCCTTTCTTGAGGGAGAGCTAAGTCAATTTAAGGTGCAGCTTTTTTGCTGAACTAAACAATAACAACAAAATCACTGCCATAAAGCAATTTCCATAGTTGACCAACCAACATAAATGACTTGTTGGCAAAAACTGTTGCTTGTTTTTAAGGCAGAAGGCTGCTTTCTATAAATTTAGCTATGCTGTCCCTAATTAGAGATGTAATTATGTGGTCATTCATATGGAGAAGACAGAAACAAAGACAAGAAGATCTGGCCGCAGATGTCTGAAGTAGTCTAGCAGCCTCACATGACTCTCATGAGTGAATAAAGCTGCAAAGAAGGCACCTGCAAGCCCTGCATGCGTGGGAAGGATGGATGGAGACAACAACCTCCGCAACCAGCCGCTCTAAGAACAGTGGGTCTAAGGATGCATTTCCTTCAACCTGAAGTCACAGAACACATCATTTCCATTCTTTTTTTTTTTTTTTTTTTTTTTTTTTGGTACTGGGGATCGAACTCACAACTGTGCAACTACAAGGCAGGTGCTTATGTCGCTGAGCTAAATCCCCAGCCCATCATTTCCATTCTTGCACCAGGGTTCCTGGACTGCAGCAGCAGCAGCAGCAGCAGCAGCAGCACTCACATAGAACCCACTGCCTTCTCAAAGTTCCTCCCCAAATCTGTTCCCATTTTACCACAGGAATATTCCACAAAGTATATTCAGCTCTTTTACTCAAAAATAATAAAACAACTCATATGTGCATATCATTGCATTATCTTCTGGAGAAGATACAGAAGATATCTACAGCCTGTATACTCAAAGCCCATCACCACTAGGAATAATGACTTACTTAAGGTTTAGTTCTCTTCCCAAGGTCAGTGGCTCTAGAGAACAGGAACCTTGACTGTCATCATTCCATTTTTTCCCAGTCAATGCCACACAGGTGACAGTAAGTGAATGATTTCTTTCCTCTTGTCATTATCAAAATAAGACAAACATACAAATTAGGGAATCAAATACATAAATAATGAAACCATTTAGTTCTCTTAATGAATTATGTGGTATAGAAATTCAGTATTTTACTCAATTACATCTACCGGTTGGCCACCTTTGGATTTTATAAAGTTTATAGCAAAACAAAGTCCTTCAGACATTGTGTTAAAAAGAGGTGCCAAATTATATAGCTATAAATGATCAGTTCTCCTAGAAGGCATAACAATTTTGAGGTGTATGCACCTAGCAACAGAATGCCAAAGTATATGAGGAAAAACCTGATAGAATTGCAAGGAGAAGTAAATGAATTCACTTACAGTTGAAGACTGTAACCCCCCTGTATCAGAAATGGACAGATCCAGGAGACAGAAAATCAGTAAGAACACAACTGAACACAAAAGCACTATTAATCACCTGGAGGTAATGGGCTTTTATAGGCTACTTCATCCAATAACAGCAGAATACTGATTCTTCTCAGGCTCACTTGAAACAGTCACCAAAACAGCCCACATTTTAAAACACACTATATATATTTATATTTATATTTATATTTATATTTATATTTATATATAATTTTATATATATAAAAAATAAAATATATATAAAATTTATATATATATATTTTATTTTTTTTTAAAGCAGTACTGGGGATTGAACTCACGATGGTGTGCTTGCAAGGTAGGCATTTATGCTGCTGAGCTAAATCCCCAGTCCCAAAAACACACAAAAAATATTAACAAACTTAAAAAACAAAAATTGCACAGTGGCTGCTCTCAGAAAACAATGGAATTAAAATAGATCTCAGTAACAAAAAGATGACTGGAAAATCCCAAAATACTTAAAAATTAAATAACATAATTCAAAATCACACAAGAGTAAATGAAGATGAAACCTCCAGAGAATTTTAAAAATACTTTGAACTAAATGAAAATGAAAACACAACTTTTCAAAGGTTATTGGATGTACCAAAAACAATGCTTACAGAAACATTTCAATGAACTGACACACAGACACTTACGTGCATGCGCACATATGCCTTAGCTATAAAAATAAAATCCTGTCATTTGTGACAACAATGATGAAACCAGAAGACATTATTTTCATTAAAATAAGCCACATACAGAAAAATACTATATGTTCTCATTCATGCAAGAGCTTATAGAAAAGCTTATAGGGGTCACCAGAAGCCTGGAGCTTATAGGGGTCACCAGAAGCCTGGAGGGATTGTAGGAAGAAGGGATAGAGGGAGGTTGGACAGACACCAAAACAGAGTTCAACAGGAGAAATAAGTTCTACAGCACAGTAAGGCTCATTACCGTTTGCAATAATTTATTACAGACCTTATAAAAACTAGAAGAGAGGAGTTCAGAGCTCCCCAATACAAATAAATGATAATATTTAAGGAAATGGAAATGCTAACTCCCCTGATTAAACCATGACATATTGGATATATGTATTGAATATTATACTGTTATCCATACATGATGTATAAATAAAATATATTAAAAATTAAAGCATCAATCAATGACACTGAAATCAATAGAGAAACTCAACAAAACAATAAGCTAAGTGTTTTGTCTTGTTTTAAAAGACCAATAAAATTGACAAGCCTATTGCTAGACTAACTATGAAAACAAAAGAGGGAAAACAAATTACTAATACCAGAAATAAAATAGGTAACATCACTAAAGAGCTCATGTGTACTGAAAACCTAATAAAGAAATACTTTGAAAAATTCTATGCCCACAAATTTGGTAACCTAGAATTCCTCAAAGACAATATAATGACAGTTGTCAAATGGCTCCAAGTTTAAACTTTTCACTACTCAAAAAGCAAAATTTGAAAAGGGGGAAAAAACACCTCTGCTTGGTGTTCGTAACTTTGCTCAATAGTCAAACCAAAAATCCGATTTGAAAAACCCATATGGAACCAGGGTGAGTCACTGTGATGCCTCTCACTATGGATACACAGGGTGACACTTTAGTCTAAGCACTGCTCTTGGCCAGACAACATACAGACCTTGTCATTGTGTGCTTTTTTTGCACTTTATTTGCATAAAATACCATAACTGTGGCTCCAAAGAAAGTTAGTGATATCAGCAATAATGCTGAGAAGGAAACTGTGAGAACCACAATAAAGAAACCCTCATGAAATTTGTTAAAGTCCTGGAAAAATGAATTTATAAGTGAAATTTTGGAGCCTTGGAACCAATTATTTGGTTTTCCATTATTTTTTATGTGAAAAATATGTTCAGTTCTTGAACTTTTTAATGTTTGAGCATGAATTTACAATTAACTATGTATGACAACTGAAATATCATTGTATGTCAAAACTCACCAAAAAATTTAAAAATTAAAAGAAGACAATCTGATTGGCATATATCTATTAAAGAAATTAGATGCATAACAAGCTTCAGAAACAACAAAGCAACAGGCCCAGACAGAACACTGGTGAACTGCAACATTTAAGAAAGAAATTATATTGATGCTTTATAATCTCCTTCAGAAGACAGAAATCAAAGGAATACATATATCCTAACTCATTCTGCAAGATCTGCATTATGCTATTACTAAAACCAGATGAAGACATTGCAAAAAAAGAAAACTATACACCAAAATCTCTCATGAATATGGATGCAAAATCCTCAACAATATAACCAACAGAGGCCAATCATATGTAAAGTGAATTATATGATGCAACAAAGTGAGATTTATTCCCAGTGAGAAATATTTATTCGATATTTAAAAATCAACTAACGTAATCTATCATCTCAACAGGATGAGAAAAATCACATGACGATTTCAAAAGTTGCATAACAAGCATATGACAAAAATCCAAAACCCACACATGAAAAAACATCTCAGTAAAATCGGAATAGAGCTATGAAACCCCTACGCCAGCATCATATTTAAGGTTTCTTCCCAAGATAAACAAGATACGGTGCTCCTCCTCACCACTGCTTTTTAATATCGTACTGAAGATCCCAGACAATGAAATAAGGTAAGAAAAGGCACTGAAAGGCATAAAGACTGGGGAGGAAAAAGTAAAACTGTCCTGTCTGCAGATGACAGATTATTTATGTAGAAAACCATTAAGGAATCAACAACCAAAAGCCTTTTTAAACTAAGAGGTGATTATAGCAGGATTGCAAAATACAAGGCTAATATATAAAAATCAGTCATTTTTCTATTTCAACAAAGACAACTGAAAATTTGGAATTAAAAATGCAATATTATTTACTTTAGATCCGAAAATGGTATATTTAAGTATAAATCATAGAAAAAATGGACACGAGCTAAATGAGAAAGAGTACTAAAAACTAGCCAAAAAAAAAAAAAGTCAAATAAATAGATTGTGCCCATGGATAGAAAGAGTCAATGCAGACAGTCCCCTAATTTAAGTTGGCTCAACTTACACTTTTTTGACTTTATCATGGTATAAAAGCATACTGTAACAAGCACTGTTTTTCACTTTCAGTACAATATTCAGTGAGATACTCAATACATTACAATAAAATAGGATTTGTGTTACATGTTTTTGTCCAACTAGTCTAATGTGTTTTCTGAACACATTTAAGGTAGGTTACACTAAGATACAGTGTTGGGTAAATTAGACACATTAAACACATTTTTGACTTATGATATTTTCCACTTATGATGGTCTTATCAAGATGCAACATCATCCTAAGTTAAAGGAGCACCGGCATTGCCATAATATCAATCTAGAGATTCAATGCAATCCCAATCAAAATCCTAGCAGTTTTTCCACATATTTTGTGGATATCAACAAACCAATTCTAAACTTTATATGAAGAGGCAAATGATCCAGAATAGCCACTATGATGTCACAAGGAAAGAACAAGTTAATGGCCTGACTCTATACAACAAGATTTACTATAAAAGCTATAGTAATTATGATAGTATAGTATAAGTAAGAGAATACACAAATCACCGCAACAGAACAGAAAGCACAAAAACAGCCCCACATAAATGTAATCCACTGACAAAGGAGCAAAGGCAATGCCATGGAAATAAAGATAATCATGTCAACAAATGTTGCTGAACAACTGGACAGCCATATGCAAACATAAATTTAAAAAATCGAGACACATACTTTACACTCTTTCCAAAAATTAAGATGGATTCCAGACCTAAATCTAAAATAAAACTCTACAACTCTGAGAAGATAAAACAGGTAAGATCTGGATGATCCTGGATTGGGCAATGGAATTTTAGCTGCAGTCCCAAAGGCACTCGCACAAAAGAAAGAACTGATAAGCTAGTCTTCATGAAAATTAAAAAATCTGTTCTCTTTAAAAGATTCCAACAAGAGAATGAGAACACAAGTCACAAATTAGGAGAAAATATTTGCAAAAGACAGATCAGATAAAGACTTAGCCAAAAAATAAAGAACCCTTAATGCTCAACAATAAGAACACAAATAACAAAGTTTTAAAAAGTGGGTCAAAGACTATAATGAACACCTTAGGAAAGAACAGAAAGAGGTGGCCAATAAGCATATGAAGTCAGGAGGCACTGCAGATCCCATGGGACTGAATAGGCCAAGACTAGCCACCTCCATTGATCCCTGGAAGCTGAGGGCACTTGAGGTGAGTTCCAGCGCTCTTGCGCTCACTTGGGGAGCGCTCTAGACCATCACCCCCGGCAGTCAGGACCCTGCTCAGCTTCCTGAAATACCACTGCAGGCACCTGAGGTCCCATGGGGCAGATTGGGCCATGCCTAGCCACATCCATTGAGCCCATGGAGGTGAGGACTCATGCAGTGAGTTTCAACATGTTGCACTGAGGAGAGCTTTGGACCATTGCTCCCAGCAGTTAGGACCCTGCAAAGTGTCCTAGACCACCGGAAGTTACACAGGAGGTCTCTGCAGGCCTCACTGGGCCATGCCCAGCGACCTCCAATCAGTCCTGGGGAGCTGTGGGCACTGTAGGTCATTTCCAGCACATACATGGGAAGATTTTGAATATCACTCAAAATTCAGAAATGTAGGAAAATGACAAAATGCAAGACCAAAATGCAATCTCAAACCTCCAGCCCATCTCAAGCAAGCCAAGGAGCCATGTACATAGAAGAAAATATAAGCCATATACCTGAAATGCCTGAAATGATATCAACTGAAATAAAGAAACAATTCCAGGAAGCTATAAAAGAACTCAAACCAGAAATAACCTCCTAGGAAAAAGAGGAAATGATAAATGTAATGAAAGAAATGCTAAACATATCTAAAGAAGACATAGTTAAAAAGTTAGAGAAACAATGCAAAAAGATGGAAACCCTGAAAGAACAATATAAGAAACAAACAGAATGCATGAAGCAGATTGAAAGAGATATATAGGAAATCAAAAATTCCATCGAAAGTTGGCAAAACCACCTCAACCAAAGTGGAGATAGAGTTTAAGACCTTGAAGACAAGATTGAAATTACTGAACAGGAAAGGAAAGATCTTTTAACAGTAACAAGGAATCAGGAAATAACAATTCAACAGCTGCAAGATGATGCAAAGAAAAACAACATAAGATTGATAGGGATAAATGAAAAAGAAGAGGACAACACAAATGATACCAAGAGGCTATTTACAGAAGTTCCAAATTTAGTATATGTGCTGCCGAAGCGAGCATGAAATACAGAAGTAATAGCTGAAAATTTCACAAGTATGAGAATGGAAACTGACACACAGATCAGTGAAGCATACAGAACTCCAAATAACCATAACCAAAATAAAACTACACCCAGACATATAATAATCAACATCCCAGAAATCCAACATAACAACAGAATATTAAAAGGTGCTAGAGAAAAAAGACAGATCACCTACAAAGGAAAGCCTATCACAATCACAGCAGACTTATCCACACAAACAATAAAGTCAAGAAGAGCATGGAATGAAGTATTTCAGGTCCTAAAGGAAAATGACTTCCAACCCAGACTGATGTACCCTGCAAACCTGTCCTTCAAAATGGACTGAGAAATAAGATACTTCCATGACAAAGAACAGCTGAAGAATTTCACGATCACCAAACCAACCCTGCAAAGAATACTGAAAGACATTCTAGATACACATAGGAAAAAAAACCACTAAGCAAGGCAGATAATTAAACAGAGTGGAAAGATAAAGAAGCAACAGCAGAAAGATAACATGTCAACAATAAACCAATATATATCAGTTATAACAATTCATGTAAATGGCCTCAATTCATCAATTAAATGAAACAGACTGGCAGAATGGATCAAGAAACAACATCCAACCATATGCTGTCTACAAGAAACCCATCTAACCCAAAGGGAAACTCATAGACTGAAAGTCAAAGAATGGGAAACAATACTTCATGCAACAGGAACACACAAAAAAAGCAGGGGTAGCTATTCTGTTGGCAGACAATGTGACCTTCAAAGCAAGAATGATCTGAGGAGATAAAGAAGATCACTCCATACTAGTTAGGGGAAAACCTCAACAGGAAGAGATAAAAATCTTAAATATATATGCACCAAATTCCAGAGAACCCAGCTATATAAAACAAGTATTGACAGAAATGAAAAATGAAATAAGCAATAAAAGAATTATAACAGGAGACCTTAACACACTATTGACACAAAGGGACTGATCAACCAGACATAAAATCAGCAAACAAATAACAGAACTAAATCACACCTGTGAACAAATGGAAGTCATATACATACACAGAGTGTTCCACCCAACAACATCAGCATATACACTCTTCTCAGTAGTACATGGAACATTCTCTAAAATAGACCATATACTAGCCCACAGAACATACTTAAGTAAATGCAAAAGAATTGAAATTATCCCATGCATGTTATCGGATCCTAGCACCATGAAACTAGAAATCAATGATAAAAGAAACTAAAAAAAACCCACAAACACATGGAACACATGGAAATTAAATAATACAATCCTGAGCAATCAGTGGGTCATGGAGGAAATTAAAGAAGAAATTAAACAATATCTACAAGCAAACAAAAATACTTTCATTGCATCTGCAGGATGCAATGAAAGCAGTCCTCAGAGAAAAAATTATTGCAGTGAATTCTGACATCAGGAAAACAGAACAAACACAAATAAACAACCTGATGCTTCACCTCAAACATCTAGAAAAAGAAGAGCAAGCCAAGCCCAAAGCTTAAAGAAGGGAGGAAATTATAAAGATCAGAGAAGAAATCAATGCAATAGAGACTAAGAAAACAATACAAAGGATCAATGAATCAAAGAGTTGGTTCTTTGAAAGAATAAATAAAATTGTTAAGCCCCTAGCCAACCTTATTTTAAAAAGGAAAGAAAAGACTCAAATTAATGCAATAACAAATGAAAAGGATGAAATCACTACAGACTCTGTGGAAATACAGACGATCATCAACACCTATTTCAGAAACCTCTACTCTCATAGGTTCGGTAACATAGAACAAAAATGGACAGATTCCTAGAAAAATATGAACCACCAAAGCTGGGTCAAGAAGATGTAAAACTATTGAATAACCCAGTTTCTATTAATGAAATTGAAAATGCAATTAAATCCTTATCAACAAAAAAGAGCCCAGGCCCAAATGGATTCATGTGGAATTCTACAAGAAATTCAAAGAAGAATTAATGCCAACTCTCCTCAAACTCTTCAATGAAATCGAAAGGGAAGCAGTTCTTCCTAAGTCATTCCTGGAAGCAAATATTACTCTAGTACCAAAACTTGAGAAAGACCCAACTAAAAAAGAGAATTACAGGCCAATCTCTCTAATGAACATAGATGCAAAAATTCTCAATAAAATACTGGCAAACAGAATGCAGCAAATCATCAAGAAGATTATACACCACAACCAAGTGGAATTCATCCCAGGAATGCAGGGATGGTTCAACATACGTAAATCAATAAATGTAATCCACCACATCAATAGAGCCAAAAGTAAGAATCACATGATCATTTCTATAGGTACAGAAAAAGCTTTTGATATGGTCCAACACTTATTCATGATAAGAACCTTATAGAGAATTGGATTAGATGGCCTTTACCATATTGAGGTATCTATACCTCATATCTATAACAAACCAACAGCCAGCATCATATTAAATGGCCAAAAACTGAAAGCCTTTATGCTAAAATTAGGCACAAGACAAGGATATCTATTATCACCACTTTTATTCAACATAGTGCTGGAAATACTAGCCAGAGCAATTAGACAAGAGAGACAAATAAAAGGAGTAAGGATAGGAAAAGAAGTAGTTAAATTATCATTATTTGCAGATGACATGATATTCTACATAGAAGACCCCTAAAACTCAATTGATTTTTATTTTTTTTATTTTTTAAAAATTTTATTTAAAGTGAAAAAAAAACGAAACAAAACAGAAAAAAGGGTAGCAACAATACAGAATTTCAAGGAAAAAAGGAAAAGAACAAAAAAACCTAAGAAATCACTACTTGATAAATTACATTCTGTCATCTTGGAAATAGTTATTCAAGTTAAAAAATTAAAACATACAAAGCAGACATTCAAACAGTGAGACTGTTAACAGTTCTGCTCCACAATCTAAGAAAAACAGTAATATGGTCATCCATCTTACACACTTAAACATACATGCAGTTATATCCTTTAGAGCACTTTCTTTTCCTCCCTTTTTTACAGTAGCAATTACACATTTTGGGTTTTATTACTCCTACATTTCTTATTACTTTTTACATGAGAGATACAATGTGATATTTATAAATTTGATTATTTATTTCACTAATGAAGATAGTCTCAAGTTGTCTCCATTTACCTATGAAAGCCTCAAGATCATCCTTTTACATAACTGAGTAATATTCCACTGTATAAAAATACCACATCTTTTTCATCCACTCTGTGGTTGATGGTAATCTTGGTTGTTTCCAAGATTTAGCTATTACAAATTGTGCTACTATAAACATGGGTGCACATATATCACTGTGATATGACCTTTTCAGTTTTTCTGGGAAAATACCCAGGAAGGGAATAACTAGGTTGAATAGAACTTTCAGTCCTAGTCTTCTGAGAATTCTCCATACTTATTTCCATAGTGGTTGCATCAGTCTACACTCCCACCAACAGCGGAACAGTGTTCCTTTTTCCCCGCAGCCTCGCCAATATTTGTAAAACTCAACTGAAAGAATCCTAGGTATAACAAATCAATTCAGTAATGTAGCTGGATCCAAAGTCAATACTTGAAAATCAATAGCATTCCTATACACTAACAAGAAAATCACTGAGAGAGAAAAAAGAGAAGGCACACCCTTCAAAATAGCACCTAAAAAAATGAACTACTTAGGAATCAATCTAATGAAAGAAGTAAAAGATCTATTCAGGGAAAATTATAATACTGTGAAAAAAGAAATAAAAGAGGACTTCAGAAAATGGAAAGACATCCCTTGTTCATGGATAGGAAGAATAAATATCGTGAAAATGGCCATTCTCCCAAAATTGTTATACAGATTTAATGTTATCCCAATAAAATACCACTAGCATACCTCATAGATCTAGAGAAATCACTCCTAAAATTCACCTGGAACCAGAAAAGACCTACAAGAGCAAAGGCAATTCTAAGCAGCAAAGGCAAGGAAGGAGGTATCACAATCCCTGACTTGAAGTTATACTACAAAGCTACTGTAATAAAATCAACTTGATACTGGATAAAAACAGATCTGAAGATCAATGCAATAGATTACAAGATACGACTACAACTACAAACACACTCGGCCACCTTATCTTTGATAAAGGAGCCAAACATGTCCACTGGAAGAAAGATAGTTTCTTTAATAAATGGTGCTGGAAAAATTGGCTCTCCATATGCTGAAAACTAAAACTAGACCCATGCCTATCACTGTGTACTAAATTAAAGTCTGAATGGATCAAAGATCTAAATATTTAAACAAAAACACTAAATCTGTTGGAAGACAAAGTAGGCAAAAATCTTAAAGACATAGGGGTAGATAGAGAATTCATGAACAAGAATCAAACAGCACAGGAAATACTTCCCAGAATCAATAACTGGGATCACATCTTATTAAACAGTTTGTACATGTTGAAAGAAATCTCCAGGAAAGTGAAAAGAAAAATCCACAAATTGGGAAAAAATCTTAGTGAACTGTCCCTCAGAAAAAAGACTTCTGTCTAAAAAATATAAAGAACTAAAAAAATTCAGAACCCCCAAAATCAAAGACCCAATCTAAAAATGGGCATCTGAGATGAACACACAGTTCTCAGATGAAGAAATACAAATGGCAAATAAATACATGAAAAAATTTTCAGCATCATTAGTCACTAGAGAAATGCAAATTAAAACTACACTGAGATTCCATCTCACTCCAGAAAGAATGGCCAGGATCAAGAAAACTACCAACAACAAATGCTGTAGAGGCTGCAGGGAAAAAGGAACTCTCCTGCACTGTTGGTGGGAGTGCAGAATGGTACAACCACTATGGAGATCAGTCTGGAGATTCTTCAAAAAGCTCAGACTGGAAATCCCATTTGACACAGTTATTCCACTTCTGGGCATATTCCCAGAAGAACTGAAAACATCATATCACAGTGATGTATGTGCGCCCATGTTTTTTTTATTTAATTTAAAGAGAATAAAACAAAAGAGAACAGAACAAAGCAGATCAGAGCAGAACAACATAAGCAACACAGCACTTTACAACAAGACAATCATAAATTAACAGTAGCTATCATATCTCTTTCTTTGCTATAGTTGAACATAGTTTAAAATACAATAATACATGTTATGTTTGATACAGATAGTATCAAACATAACAAAATAGTATAAAACCACTCAAAAGAATGAAAGAATTACAGGGCATTCTGAATCAAATAACAGAAAATGATCAATGGCTACTACAGTATCTCATTTTTCATAAAAATAATTTGCTTATACTATCACATATATTAAAATCCCAATAAGACACAACATGATAGAACCGATGCTAACAGAAGAATAAAAGCATGGTAGGACTTCAAAGCAAGAGGATATTAAATCAGCAATGGTTGCCATAATGTTTTGTTTTCTTCAAAACAGCTGTTCATACCATCACACATAATAAAGTCAAACAAAATAGAATAAAACCATTCCAACTGATGAATGAAAACATTAAAAGGTTTCAAAGCTATGTAATGGGGAATCATGATACCATAAAATCTTATGTACTCTTACCAATTCTCATACTAGGGAGACTATACAGTATTTACACAAGTGAGTTTGGTTTATTTCACTTCTGAGTATGGTCTCAAGTTGTGTCCATTTTTTAATAAATATCTCAATGTGATCATTCTTTATAGCTGTGTAGTACTCCATTATATAAAAATACCACATCTTTTTTATCCATTCCTCAGTTGATGGCCACTTAGGTTGTTTCTAAGATCTGGCTATTATAAATTGTGCTGCTATAAACATGGGTGCACATATATCACTGTGGTATGGTGTTTTCAGTTCTTCTGGGAATACGCCTAGAAGTGACACAGCTGGGTCAAATGGAACTTCCAAACCCAGCTTTTTGAGGAATTTCCAGACTGACCTCCACAGTGGTTGTGCACCCATGTTTTTGGAAGCACAATTTGTAATAGCCAGATCTTGGAAACAACCTTAAGTGCCCATCAACTGAGGAATGGATAAAAAAGATATGGTATTTTTATACACTGGAGTATTACTCAGCTATAAAGAATGATCACATTGAGATATTTATAAATAAATGGACGCAACTTGAGACCATACTCATAAGTGAAATAAATCAAAGTCACATGTATAAATTCTGTATTATCTCCTTATTGTAAGAAATGTAAGAATACATAAGATTTTATGGTAATCATGCTCCCTATTATATGCTTTGAAGTTTTATAATATTTTCATTCATTGGTTGGAATGGTTTTATTCTGTTTTGTTTGATTTTATTATGTGTGATGGTACAAACAGCTACTTGTCAATACAAGACATTATGGTAGCCATTGCTGATTTAATATCATCTTGCTACCATGCTTTTGTTCTGTTTCCATTAGTTCTACCATGTTATGTCTTATTGCATTTTGATATGTGTGATAGTATAAACAAATTTTTTAAGGAAAATGAGATATTATAGTAGCCATTGGTCATTATCGGTTATCTGGTTTCGAAGTCCTGTAATACTTTCATTCTCTTGAATGGTTTTATACTATTTTGTTATGTTTGATATTACTCTGTGTGACGCTATGCTCAACTATTTCAAAGAAAAGAGACATTATGGTAGCTACTGTTGATATCCGGTTGTCTTGTCATTAAGTGCTGTGTTTCTTGCATTGTTTTGTTCTGATTTGCTTTGTCCTGTTCTCTTTTGTTTTATTCTCTTTAAAATAAAAAAAATAAAATATAAGCATATGAAAAGATGCCCAGACCCTATATGATTAAGGAGACTCCAATTAAAATATCATGAGATGCCACTACACACTTGTTATAGTGGTCCAAATCCAGAACTGACAGTGCCAAATGCTGGTGAGGATGTAGAGCACCGAACTCTCATTTGTTGGTGGTGGCCATGCAAAATGATAGGGCTGTTTTGGAAGATACTTTGGTGGTTTCATGTAAAAATAAACATATGCTTACCACACAACCTAGTAATCATGTTCCTCTGTATTTACCCAAATGACCTGAAAACTTATATTCACACAAATCCTGACATAGATATTGACAGCAGCTTTATTCATACTTGCCAAACCTTGGAAGAGCAACAAAGATGTTCTTCATGCGAAAAACAAAACACACTATGGTTCACTTGGATGACACAATACTGTACATCTCTAAAATGAAATGAGCTGTCAAGCCATTAAAATATATAGCAAAAATTAAATGTGTATTTTTAAGTGAAAGAAGGCAAAATAAAAAGGCTACTTACTATCTGATTCCAACTATAGTACATAACATTTTGGAAAAAGTAAAACTATGCACATGGTAAAAAGATTCGTGGTTGCTTGGTGATGCGAAGGAAGAATGACTAGGTGGGGAGCAGAAGTTTAGGTAGTGAAAGTGCTCTGCATGATTCTATATTCTGTATTCTATCATATCATCACATATTTGCTCAAACCCTTGAACTGTAAACACAAAAGTGAGTCCCAATGTAAGCTATGGATCCATACAATAAGGGTGTGTTGGTGTAAGTTCATCAATTGTTACAAATGTACTACATTAGCTGGGATGCTTATAATGGGAGAGGGTATGAATGTGAGAAGGTACGAAGTATATGGAAAATTTTTGCAATTTCCACTCAATTTTGTTGTTAATCTAAAACCATTATAAAACATAAATCTATTGCTTTTTTTTTAATTTTAAAAGAGGTCCTCAAAAGACCTCTTTTGATGGCAGTCAAAGGTACACATTCCAAGCGGGTATCAGTATTTAGAAAACAGTGATTGGGCAAGGCCCATTATAGTGAGGGTATGGGAGAAAGAAGTTAAGTCCCTGCTGAGGGAGGACTGAATCACAGGGTCTCTAAAGAGAAAATTAATCCGGAAAGAATCATTTTACCACACCACCCATGGACATCATCACCCTCACCCCACCAATTCCAGGATGGCAAGAATCATGCTGGGGTTCCACCACTCAGACAGGGGCTTGCAGGTGTCAGCACAATTCAGACAACAAAGCCACTGCCCCTCTTCCCCTGGGCCCTCAAAGTACAAAGTACACTGCATGGAGCTCTCCAGATGAGAAGAGGAGTGTTCAGGCTCCTTTGCTATGAGTCAGAGAAGCTTTCTGTGTACTTGTGAGCAAGCAAGAGGCAGGAAAAAAAAAAAAACAAACATAAGGAAGATGAGGAGTAGGAGGGGAAACTCATTCCCATTCTGAGCTAAGTGTGCTTGCTAGAGGAAAGCTGAGGTGCTTCTCTTTGTTTGGAAGAAGAAATCAATACTTGCAAGTAAACTACATCCTAATTAGCAGAAACATCAGGCAAAGTCTCTAAACTTTTACAGCCCTGAAAAGAAAACACATCACCACATTATCACTCTGCAAAATGGAATCATTAATACTCAGTGAAACACAGAAACTGTGAAAAAGGATGTGAAGCATGCAGCCACCAGCATTTACCAGGAACACATTACTGACAAATGAGTAATAAGTTCCAGTAGCAGTGGTGGGGATTAAAACAAATAAATCCTGCCCTAAAACTGAAGTTGCCTCATTCTATTTCTAAATTACAAATTCAATAGACCAGGAACAAGCGCTAGACATGATACCTGCGGGAGGGAGGATTTAGAACAACTTTCAATTGATGGTTTAGGCCTTTTCAGAGAAGTGAGTATAAATGAATTCAGCCATAGGTGGTAAGCTCAGTGGCTCAAAGCAGCAAGCCTGTGCTAAGTAAGAAAAACAAGGCACTGCCAGGGATTGGCTTCCAATAGAGCAGAGCCCTCTTTCCTGCCAGGCTGTGCAATACCAACTAGTCCACCTGCCGCATGCACGTAGGCCTTGATTATCAGACACTGGGCCAGATCTGGCACTGGAACAACACCGTAAAACATGTATGCTAAAAATTATTACTCTTTTTCATAGACAAGGAGCAATATATTTTATGTTCTAGTATGGAACGGCACTGGGATTCTAGATTCAGAAACTAGGTTTGAATCCTGCATCCACCACCTACTAGCTACATGACCTCAGCAAGTTGCTATTCTCTTTGCATGGCAGCCAGTCTGATTTCAAGTACACCTAAATCATATCATGTACTTCACAGTTTTGTTGACAGCAGTAAAAAGGGACATATGAAAGGCTTTGTAATGTGTCAAGAAACAGCTATGCAAGGATTATGAAATTATGTCTTGGGAAGTTGTGCTTCATCAATGCCAACATGCTTTCTAGAGGCTGAACTATTCCAGAAAAACAAAGGGAAACAAGTATACATTCTGAAATGCAGGCTGTTCAAAGAAATACGCTGCGTGGAAGAAACACCAAACAAGGTTAACTGAAAGATGAAACACAGGTAGCAAAACCAGGGCCTAGTTTAACTTTGTCTCAGCAGATGCTCTAGGCAATGATTCATTGGCCTCTTGTTTCACAGCCACTAAGCTCTAAGTCATACCTTTGATGCCTATGCCAGACCTAAGAAGAAGCACACCAAGATGACAGTATGTAACTTACCAAGTAATGATTTCTTAGTGTTTTTTTGTTCTTTTCTCTTTTTCCTTGGAATTCTGTATTGTTGCTACCCTTTTTTCTGTTTTTTTTTCTCTTTAAATAAAATTTTTTTAAAAAGCAGCACAGATAGAAAAAGAATTGGAGCGCAGCAAAGACAGACAAGAGGCATTGTTGCATTGCCAGGCCCATGTACACGTGCAACTAGAGCCAAGGCCTTTCGAAAGCAAAGAACCTCAGCAAGCCTCACTCAGAAGGTAGCCAAGCGCCAGTCCCCACCACAGCCATCTTCGGTTCCAACTTATCAGGTCCAACAACGTGGTATCCATACCAAAAGCAGTCTCCTTCATAACAGAGCTTTGTTTCTTGAGAAGACTGTCTTTTCATGTGAACAACGAACACCTGTGGTACGTGTGTGCGCCTGTTTCCCTCCACCTTGCCCTCATGCCCAAGCTTGGCCTCAGCCATCCTGGCCTCTAGGTGGTAGCCATTCCCCAACACACCGGGCAGGGCAGAGCTACTGGACAGGGCCTGCTCACTGCCAGCCTTCTAAGTAGAGGCTTCCTGGCACGTCCAGTCTTCCATTTGCTGAAGGAGACACTAGACAGAAGAAAGGTCAGTCACAGGTCTGCTGCAAAGGGACTTTACTCTTCCAGGACCAGCTTAGAGCCACAGTGAACTCAGCTCACTTTACACAGTTAACCAAGCCTTTGAACAGTAACTTTTCCACATCATTAAACATCTAAAGCCACATGTGTCCCTTGTGCTTTCAGGGGACATTACGCAGCCCATAGATCAGAACTCAGGACAAGAATGAATTCTAGCTGGAGATCTAGCTCAGTGGCATAAGCGTTTGCCTGGCAAGTGCGAGGTTGTGAGTTCGATCCCCAGTGCCCCCCCAAAAATGTGATCATGAAGAATGAATTCTAACTATAAATCCTTTGCACCTGCCCCACAATCAAGCCTTCCCTTCCCTGAAAGCCTGAAAACCAGCCCCACAGCTCTTGCATGTGCAATACTCTCTGCCAGGTACAGTCTTTCCCACTTGTTCACTTGAGCAAATGCCTCAGAGCTGTTTGAATGATGCCTCATTCCTTCTTTCACTCATTCATGCAAAAGATAGAAAGCTTTCCCAACTCTCAAGGCACAGTCTCCACCCTCACCAATAGTTCTCCATTTATAGCTTGGTCACAGCACTAGTCAATATACTGAAGCAAAACTATGTTAACTTAAGCAGTAATATCAACAGTAACATAGTTTAATTTAAATATGGAAAAAAGGGACTCATAAATGGCTAAAGTTTGGACAACTATGAAGAGGATTCTACCACGCCCTGGTCAACCATGACAAACCTTAACCAGATTTACTTTAGACATGTCCCCAGACAGAACCCCTTCGATCTTGTCACCACTGCCATGGACATGGATGCACTCAATAAGCATCTGCTAATTGTTGATTATATGCCAGTTACCTGAACATAGTCCTTTTGAATTCCTGCTCTTGGGGAGCTCAGAAATTCCTAGAGTCATCAGAAAAGTAAGCACACAATTATAAGGAGATGAGGGATGGAGTAGCAGAGGTGAGCACAGAGTAACTGCAATTCAAGCTCAGGAGTTGCTGAAAAGTGGAAGTCTCTGGGCTGTTAGGAAGGAGTTAGTATGTAAAAGAAGGAAAGAAGTTCAGGCAGAGAAGCAACCATCTTTGGTGTTCTCTCCATTATTTTACACAGGTCTGTATTTTTACCCAGTGCCATTTCCTATGTTCACAGTACTAGTCTATTTGGAATGCATTTTTTCAGTGTTTGTATGCCAGAAATGTCTTTATTTCACTTTTTTAAGAGCAGAATATATTTACTGGGAGAAAATAAATTTCTGTCCAAGAGAGAGACAGAAGGGGTCCTGAAGGGGTTGTTCTTCACCTTTTTTTAAAATTTAAGTTTACTGACACATTTTAGGTATATAATGATCACATTCATTATAGGGAATTTGATCCTATGCAATACAACTTCACTCTTTTTTCCCTCTTCCCCTTTCCTCTTCTTCAACCCTTCTTAACTAATCTTTTTTTCTTTTCTATTTTTGAAAAATATGTTTGCAAGGTATAGAATTTTAGGTTAAAAAAAGAATTTAGGTTAACAGTATTATTTGGGAAATATTTTCTTTCATTACTCTAACAATGGTGCTCCATTGTCTTTTACTTGCATTGCTTTAATAAGAAATTTGATGTTTTATTTCTTGATATGTAACATGTTTTCTATGTTTGCTACCCACCCCCTTGGACTTGCTGGGCTTCATGTTGGCACACCTCAAATAGTCAAGTACCATGACTAAGAGGTACTTACCCAAATCTAGAAGCAGAGGAAGGAGAGGAGTTCCTAGAAAAGAAACAATCCCCAAGAAAGCTGAAGAAATCCTGGAGCTAGCAGGAGTGGGGAAATCCACTGCTCCCACTTTGAGGGAGGCAGTTGCTCAGTGTCACCCCGGGGGGTAACACAGGGACACTTCAGAGCCCTGAGTATCACTCATCTCACAGGTGGTAGGATTAGGGTGGTACGGTCTGAGCTCAAGTCACAGTTCAAGAGCTACCGATTACTTACCACTGGCTTTAAGCAATTTGTTTTTCCTTTTCATATTTCTTGTGCTTAGAATTTCCTGGGCTCTTGTATCTATGAATTCATAATTTCCACTGTTAGGAAAATTTTATTTTCTTCAAACATTATTTCTGTTCCCCACCTCTTCTCCCCTTAGTAGACCCCAGTTGCACATTTAGTTCTCCCCTGAAGTTATGTCATAGCTCCCTAATGTTGTTTATTTTTTAAAAATCTTTAAAAAATAACTCTTTCCTTATGTATGTTTTATTTAATATAGTTTTTATTGCAATATCTTCAAGTTTATTAATCTTTTTTCTTGCAACAGGTAGAGTGAATTCTCCCATTAATCCTATTCAGTACATTTAAAAAGAATCTTGGACACTGTTGCGTCTCTAACAGCTTGATATGGAGTTTTAAAAAAACATTCTCATTTCTCTACTGAAGTATTAGACACTATGGGATACAGTTATAACAACTCACTAAATGTTTGTTTGGTAGCTGTAACATCTGTTATCAGTTCCTAGTCTATTCTGATTAACTTTTTTTCCTCATCATGCCTGGTATTTTCCTTCTGCTTTGTCCAACTAATACTTTTTGATAATTGAAAGTCAGACACTGAATTTTTTTCCTTTAAGATGGCAGATATGTTTTTGCATTTCTATAAATACTATTTTTTTGGCTTTTTTGTATTTGCTAAGTGACACAGAACCACATCTGATCTAGGGCTATTTTCCCACTGTCAAGGGAAGACTCATCTGAAAACTCATCTCAGTGCCTCATGAATCCATTCTATCTACTGGGAACTGACTCTCTTCTCAGCCCTTTAAGAACACCAACCACTAGTTTCTCCAATCCTGTTGAGCCACCACTCTGCCCTCTTGGGTATTTTCTTAATTCACATAGTGCTGACTAGGTATCTATTAAAAGCTTGACAGAGATCCTCTGCACTCTGCATATCTAACGGATCTCTCCCTCCCTCTCTCTCTCTCCTCCTCCCCCAGTTCTGCTTGAATACTTTATTTTGTGATTTGCTCCTTTAGTATTCTCCAAACCCCTAGCATCATCTCTTCAGGCTCTGATTGAGCTTGAGCCCCCCAAAGCCACAACATAGAAATTATCAGAAGACAGCGATCTGGGGCAATCACAGAGCTATACTTGCTTATTTTCTGTGTTTCAGGGATCACTGTCCTTGAAACTTCATGTTCAGAATCTTTTGAAAGCTTTGTCTGTCTTTTATTGTGCTTCATCTCAGGCAAGAGGCTAAACGCAGTCTCTGTTCCTCAGTCTTGGTAAGGCCGTGTGATCAAGGACACTACGTTTCAGTATCTGTGCTGCTGAAGTGAGCACGACGACACTACATTTTAACCCTGGGTTTGTTATCTTCCCGTTGGGTTCTGAGCTCCTTAAAGGTTTCACTCAACCTCATATCTTCATACGTCCCCAGCACGATAAAGATTCAGTATCACAGACACATGCTGTAGTTGTCACGGCCTAGAACACAATGAAGGTGGCAAGAGTGATCCACTGGATATTTCCAATATCTGAAGATTCAAAGAGACCACAGTCCTAGTGGTTTTTTCCTTTATGAAACCTGCAGTCCACTAATACATCCCTACTAAGGCAGCTGAAACTGACATGGTGTCTAGGTGAAGGAGAATGCAAGATGAGATCTATGTAATAGCTTTCCTGTCCCACCATTTTCCTCCCACACTCACCAGTCACTACAGGAGTCTGGAGACAGTGACTCCAGGACTACCAGGGACAAGATTGTGAGGAGCAGACAGGGTAGGAAATAGATATGCCTGCTCCTCTCCTCTCAAATAAAAACCTCTTTGGAGGTGGTTATTACCAAGGAATAAGGGCAGGGACTCCTCATTTCACAAGTTTTATATTCTCCCTTGATTTTTACATTTTTACATTTTTACATTTTTCTACATTAGTAGGGTCACTTCTTTCTACCCTCGTTTTTCCAACAGAGTCATGTGGCATGCAGGTAACTACCTACATCCTAAACACACTATGTGGCTGAGATTAACAGGGAGATCACAAATACACAATCCTACAGTAGAACTTCAATCGCCAGATCCAATTTAGGATGTCACTTTAGGCAATTTAGGATGTCAACAACTGTTACTGGTATTGCTTATCATAAGTATAGCATGTGAGAAAAAATTTTATATGAATTACATAGAAAGGAGTTTTTATACCAATGGGCTCTATGAGTCGGCCCCATACCTAGACATTAAGATAGGACAGTGCTCTGCCATTTTACACAAGGGAACGAAAATCCCAAGTAATTAATGACAAGTTCAGAAACTGATTTCCCAAGTCCTTAGTTCTAAACTAACCCAAACCATAGTAAGTGAGGAAGTTGGTGCGCCATTAATGTTTCTGAAGAAACCTTTATATTAAAAAACACGAAAAAGGAGACCGGAGGTTTTTCATGTTTTGTTTCTCCTGTCTCTACCACAGACTGGCTGATGAATAGAATTTGGACCCAGTGAGACAAATTAGGGGGGAAAAAACAAATCTTGGACTCTAGAACATCAACCAAATCTCTGAAGAAGTGAATTTATTTTACATTTGAAAAACTAACAAGCTGAAAATAATCATTTCCAGAAGGCTAAATGACACCAGCCTAGCAACCTGACAGGAGGACATCCTGGTTTCCTAGCGTTCAGCATCCCAAGGGGAAGTGCAGCTTGCTTCAAGAGAATGCAAGCTAACCTGATACACAAAGGAACAGGCTGTGAAGAAAGGAAGGTGGGAGAAGGAAAACAGAACAGAAAAGAGGAAAAGAAAAAATAAAGCAAAGACTCAGGCTTTTTTTTCCCTCACACCTCATGGAAGTGTGTATGGCAGTACAACTGCAAAATGCCATCTTTTCTGATTTCTTCCAGGAGTGAATGGCAGCAGAATGTGATCTCACTACTACTACATTCCTGCAACATTTCTAAACAAGTTTGTTTTGTCTTGGCAAACACATACTTGCCTGGGACTGGTTCCACATCTTTAAATGGGATGGTATTTTCCTGGACAGAAAATTCTGGGGCCTTGAAGTTATTCTGTTTATAAGATAATCAGAAGCAGGCCCTCACTAAACTAGCACAGTAGAAGCTACCATCTCAGTGATTCAAAGGCCAATGCAGCTACAGAGATCTGGATAACAGGACAATGAAAGGTTGGCCTTGAAGTCAATGAAAGACCATTATGAGAAGGGGTCTGCCAGCTGTGTTTCCTTCAGCAGAAATGAGAAGTAGACAAACCCTCTTTTTGGGAGCAGGAGATACACATGAATGAGTTAGACACAAAAATAAACATATAAAGGCAATGTAGAATGTGTGGCTCAAAACTCCTTAAAATCAAAACAAGTAATTACTCTTTCTGAGTTGGTTATGAAGCCCATAAGGAGGAAGCATGAGATCAGATGGCACTATGGGGTTTGGATGTGTTCTGAGTAGGTCCTCTGAAGGTTCATGTGCTGGAAACTTGGTCCCCATGTGGTGGTGTGGAGGTGGAAAAACAAGAAAAGGCAAGGCCTACATGGAGATGATTAGTCATGGATGTCAGAAGATATCAATATTGGCCTTGTGGAATCGGCCACACACGAAAGAGATAGATTAGTTCCCATAAAAATAGGTTGTTAGCAACACAGCAACCCTGGTCCCTCCCTAGTCCCTTGCTTCCTTTCTTGCCATACACTCTTTTCTCCATATTGCTCCACCACTGTGATACCATCTGACATGAGGCCCTCACCAGAGTCAAGCAGACGCTTCCACCATACTCTTGAACCTCTAGAACTACAGGCTAAATAAATATCTTCTTTATAAGGCACGCAGGCTCAGGTATTTTGTCCCAGCAAAGAAAACATAGTAAGACAGATGGACCCATTTTGGAAACTGTCTTCATCTCAGATAATCTGCAATCCTTGACATGGACAGGCAAGAAAATGAACTGTGTCCTGAATATATAATAACAATATCCCAGCCATATATCCCAAACAGTTCCTACAGGCTTCATGGCGTATGAAAGCAAACAAGAGCCTCCTATGCTGTTTAAATGATACGGGATAAATTACTCTTACTCTGGATTTCTATTGCTCTTGCTATGGTTCCCCGCGCCCTCTACCCTAGGGAGGTAACAAGCTCTGGATGCTCACCTGCTCTGGGAGTGCTTATAGCAGGAGGTTGCTTACTCAGAAGAGCAAGAAACAAAACCTGCCTCTGGACAGTGTCCTTTTCTGGACTTTTGCTTCCTGCCATTTTGAGCGGCTTAAAGAAGACTGTGTTACAGAAGAAGCTCAGAGGCACAAACAGGCAGAGAGTGAGCCTGTATTCCAAGAATGGATGAGTGCACTGGGTCTACAGAAAACAGGCTTCCTCAGAGGGCCCGTGGGACAGCACCTTTCAGCTGCCTCAGCCAGTAAAACCTGGTTTCAATGAATGCCTTTCTAAAGTGCGCTAAAGCAGTACATTCTTTTTTAATTTTCCTCTGAATTAAAAATTATATTGAACAATATTCAAAATATGCCTGCCATTGGGAAAGGCTCGGAACTCCTCTTTATTAAACAGCTGTGCTTGTGGCAGATGTCTCTGTTGTGGGTAGAGGTGATCTGCCTGATAATAGTTACTTGTGCATAATACAGTGTGACTTAACAAAAATGACATTTGCTTCTAGACACGGAATCCATCATTTCACTCTACTGTACACCTGGCAGGGACAGGATATGTGTTCTCTATTTTATACAAAACAATGAATATTTACAAACAGCCCTATGGGTGGTACAAAAACATTACTCGGCATGGTTTTACACTCCAGTGTCTTACATGTTGTCATCTGTGTCTTATTTTTCACAGACCCCATGTCCTTTTCGCTCTTCTTATCTAAAGTGGACAGTGAGCAGAGCTTCCAGAGACCACGTGGGATGTGACATTGCAATGGACAGGATGCAGAAGTACACAAGAGATTAAGCGTCATCTTGTCATCTGTTAAGGTCAGACTAGAGAAACCTGCAAAGTGTAAAACCTGCAGGGTGTAAAACAATGCCATGCTTTCAACACTATTTTGTTTTGGAAAACATAGTAATACTTCAGCTTATAAATGCTTCTGTTTGCAAACAATTCAGTTTGTGAATGGAAGCGCTCACCAAAATTTTGCTTCTGTTTGCAAACATCAGGTGATGTACACAAACATAGTCATCTTCCCCAGAATCATGGAATGAATTAAGTTCATAAACCGACTAATTGTATCACTGTATAGTTGACATGCAATGAGTGTATTACTCTTATCTTCAAGTGAGTTGAATATATAATTTTAAATTTCTGTTTTAACTTCTAAAACAGAATTGAGATAAAATATGTATTTATATATTTCATATATATATATTTCATACAAACAAACATTCTTTAGGATTTTTGATAATTTTTAAAGTTCACAAAGGAGTTTCAAGACCAAAAAATCTGTGAGCCACTGATTTAAAACAATGATAGTAAAAAAAAGTCTCTCAAAATATATTTGTATTTAACTACCACTAACTGGTAGGTGAGCACATACACTAGGCAGTTAATATTTGTGACTTCATTTGATCTTCATAACAAAATTTTAAGGTAAAAATTTAGCCTGCCCGAGATCACACAGCTATTTACACAAACAGAAGAGAGTTCAAGCCCATCTCTAGAACCCTAAGACCTAAGCCATTTACCACTGCCTATTCTCACAAAACTAGTACCAGCAAAGTCACAGGTTAAAAGTCAGGTTTTGTGTAGAAAAGACATACTTGGGCTGGGGATTTAGCTCAGTGGCTTAAGCACCTGCCTGGCAAGCGCGAGGTCGTGAGTTTGATCCCCGGTACAAAAAAAAAAAAAAAAAAAAAAAAAAAAAAAAAAAAAAAAAAAAAAACCCGAAAAGACATACTGTGAGGGATAAAACTTCAGGGCAAGGAGTAAATGAACATATTAGTATAATTCTTTGACTCTACATGTCCGTTGCCTACCAGGCACTATACCATGCCCTAAAAAATACAGTGATTAAAAAAAAATGGGAAATTGGCACACACAGAGGTGTAGTGGGAGAGCAAAGATAGATCTGAAACAAAAAATTATACAAACATAAAGCAGTTCAGAAAATAGAGCCGTGTGGAAATCAGGCCTGCTCAGAGCAGTCCCCACTCAGGTGCCCAAAAAGTTTGGAAAACAGTATCTGGTACAGTATTTTAGTGCTCCTGTCAGACTTGGGCTGGACATATTTAGAGAATTAGTCCAAGCAGAAGGGCATTCAGAAGGGCATTCATTTCTCTACTTTCTAATCATAGACATCCTTGGACTTCTGAATCTAAAAAAGCCAACATAACTGTTTCACTTGAAAGAACAAATATGTTTTGTGAGGCCTGGTGGGCTATGGAAGGCCATAGGAGGTGTGAAGAACCTGAGCATATTTAGTCTGTTTACAGACTTTCTGGAACAGGGCTCTGAGCAGAGGCAGGAACAATAACTAGGCCAATGGACAGTACTGACGATGTTGTGCACAATTAGCTACGTCCCCTTTTGCTACATAAGCACTGGGCCACAGTGACAATGGCGCTCACATATCCTGTCTCACTGCTGAACTAACAGATGGGCCATGGTCACTTTTTGGACAATAGCTAAGAAAAAAAAGGATACCTCTTTCTGAAGAACTTTGTTTCCACCCATATGATGCCTTATTCTCTACTGTTTCCAGAATCTTCCTCCTCTACCTAGCTAGACAGAAAGAGGCCCAATGTGCCATGTTGTATACAATGGATAGTTCACACTATCTAGCCACACACACACACACACACACACCCCTCTCTAAGACCTTTGGAAAGGAAGATGCATACAGCAGTACATACTCAGTTTTCATCTTGATTTAACTGATGCTGTAAGTCACTGGTTTCCAGATTTATTCCTGAGTTAAACTCCCCATAGCCCAACCCAATAAGCCAATTTTCTACTTATATCTCTTAAATACCTCAAACTCAGCATATTTGAATCCTTACTCATGACAGCGCCCACCTCACTTCCACATGTGGTCCATCTCCATTACCCAGGTTCATGTAAGGAACTAGTATTACAAATTCTTCCCCCAGTGTTCACACAGACAGTCAACCATTGGGTCTTGTTGATATCACCTTCGAAATCCACACATCATCCTATTCTTTGTCTGTGTCCCTACACCCACTGCTGTCAGAGTTCACCACAGCTCACCACAGCTGCCACCTAGGCAAGCACAACATCCTGCTCATGAGACTCTCTGCCTTGAAGTCATTTCTCCATGGCAGCAGTGGTCAGGCTGGGCTGGCCATGTGGGATAGTGGTAAGAGAGAAAAGCACGGTGTGGGGGGTGGGGGTGCAGTTCAGTATTTCCAAAAGTGATATAAACCAGGTTGGGAACATGGTAATGAGAACCCAAAGGACAGAGGACACCAGAGATTTTGGGGAGGTCAACTTTCCAGGCTCTCTATGGAGTGGATGGTACAGAAAAGGTGGGAAAAGGCCCAGGTGCTGAGGGTGAGGTTAAGAAGTTGGGCATGTGCAATGTTACTAAGAAGGTTAAAGAGATTAGAAGAAAGAGCTTCTTTGAGGGTTCAGATCAACTTTCTGAGACAGAACAGGTGATTTCATTTCTCCATTTTATGTGAAGGAATCTAATCGTCACTTGGTTGCTGAGTTGCTTGGGGTTGAGATCATACTTTGACCTCTGAAGGTCACATTTCACTTTTAAATACCTTTCCCTGTCTCTTCTGCATAGGTTCATTCATGGTATCACTTCAGCCCAGCTCTCCTGGACCATGTGTTTCTACATACTAGCATTCTTTGGCTGGAGGTATCTATACTCACAAGTTATTTTGTTTAAATGTGTCCTAAGCCTATTAAATGAACAGCACATCCCAATGAGGTAGGACCCCTAAGTCCTTCTATCTGCTTAAGGTTCATAGTAATCTTCAATGACTAGAGGGACACACAGATAAATGCCCATCCCTTATATCCATATTATTCAGACTCTTCTTTAAGATGCACTCCAGATAATATATGGTCCATGAACTAATCCCTTCCTTCCTAGCAATAATAGCAATAAGCCTTTGAGGAACACATTATTGTTAACACACTATTTTCAGAGGCTTGCTCATAAAACTATAGAAGATATTTTGTCCTGAAAATAATTTCTCATTCTCTAGGTTCCTGTAGGTTTTTATCTAGAGACTTTCTGCAGCATTTACCGCATTATCTTTGCTTCAGAGTAATCTGCCAGGCTACCACAGTGTCAGGACAGGCTCTCAGAATGATGCATCTCCAGGCTCCCACAGCCTGGCACTGCTCTGGGAACACACAACTGTTACATTTGGAATCACTGATGAAGTGCATAAAGCAGAGTTCACACAGACAGCTCTCTGGTGATTTAAAAACCTGTTCAGAGGTGTGAAAGGAATGCCACAAGTTGAAAAACTGATAAGGTATCATTTTTGCAAATGACAAAAATGAAGTAAAAGAAGTAATGAAGAACATACCACCAAGACACCACTCCTTGGGTTCCCACATCTCCCTCTGCTAATGGCATTGAGCCCTGGTGTTTCCACAGAAGATATGGACAAGGGCTATGGTCCCCTTCCATGGAGAGAAAGGCACCTAATTTGATTTCCCATACATTTGGGTCAAATCAGCTCTTAACCACACAAGGACTTGGAAAAAGGAATCAAAGAGAAAAGGAGCAAGAAAAATGTCCAGCGATGGGGAACCAGGGATGCAAGCCAAGTCTTTAGGAGATGCTGCCCCCAGCATCTCTTAGGTTCACAGTATGCCAATGCTGCTGTTCCCGACAGGCCTGCTGCAGCTGGGTCTCAGCAGCCCACAGGATAGGGGTGAAAGCTAGGACAAGCCACCTCATCAGGCCTTCTGTGGACTCACAAGCTTGGAAAAGCTCAAAGCACATTTCACAAGGGCTGCTTACCATGGTAAGTAAACCCTGACCCTCACTGCATCCTACCACACACAATCCTTCACCCTAAGCTCCCAAAGTAGCTTCAACCATTCCTATTCCTAGTGCCTTCAAGGAAGCTCCACATAACGTGGATCAAATTAGAAAAAGTGAATCTACTGTGTACTTTTTTTTTTGTACCAGGGATCGAACTCTTTTTTGGGGGTACCAGGGATCAAACTTGTGCTTGCCAGGCAGGTGCTTATGCCAATGAGCTAAATCCCTGGCTTTACTGTGTACTTTTATCCACATCAACAGAATCCCCGAGTCATATACAGAAGATCAAGGGAGAATCCATTATCCCTAAAAGTTTCCTTAAAGAAGAGAGGGTAGAAGGCTTTTGGCACACTGGTTTGAGAGTCATGGATTTGAACACTCTTTTCCCAAGTGTTTCATAGCTCACAGTGGCCACTCTGAGCATAACCACTTATCCCAAAACCTGGAAAAGGGATCGTGGCTCCTCCAAAACCCTGAGAGGCTGCTGGAAAACAATTCTGCAACCCAGAATAGAAATCTTGAACTATTCGGGAAGAGAATGACAGATTCCATGGAGAAAGCAGGGCAGGAAAAGGAAGAGAGGGCCATCAAGCAGTATATTAGCCAACTTTCTGTCACTGTGCCAAAATACCTCAGATAACACTTCGAGGGAGAACAGGCTTACCTCAGCTCAGACTCCTGTGGTTTCAGTTCATTGTTGTTTGGCCCTGTTGCTTTGGGCCTGCAACAGCACAGCATGTCATGGCAGAACCACCTGGCAAAGGAAGCCTGTTCTTCTCATGAGAGCCAAGAGGCAAAAAAAGGGACAGGAAGGGGCCAGAATCCTCAAATCTCCTTAAAAGGCACACTCCAGTGGCCTACCTTCCAATAGGCCTCACCTCCTAAAGGCTCCAACACCTCCCAGCAACACCACAGGCCTTTGTGAGACATTCAAGAGCCAAACTCCCAAACATAAGGGTTAGTATGGCCATTTCCATGGGGGGCGGGGGGAGAAGGGAGGCTCGTGTGAGTAGGAGAAGGCAAGAAAGTCGCTATAGTCCAAATAAAACCAAGCAGATAGTGATTTCAGATGGACAACCACCTAAGCACTTGCACTTCTAACCTCAGGCATTGGAAGACAGAGGCTTTCCCCTTCTAAAACACCACACCAAAGGCTAGCCTCCTAGGGCTACTCTCTATACGTGGTTCAGGGCTGGAGGTGTACACTTTCTAAGGTGTTCACATGGGTGGCCCAGAGGTGTGGGAGGAGCCCAGAGGACACCACAATGAACAGACCCTGGGAAAATATTATAAGTGATGGATCCTATGAGAGGAGGGAAGGGGAGAGGACACCCTACCCTCAACCCCCTTAGTAGAACCAAGTAGTCTGCAGAGAGGACAATATCTACACATGGTGATAGCTAGGAAATGATTTCCAGGAGCTGACTAATTACTTGAGTGATAAAACAGTCCCATTAGGACAGAGCATTTCTTCAGTTACACCAGAGTAGCTCAAGCAAAGGGCACTGTGGCAAAAAGAGAACAAATAAAGATGCCGCTCTATTGCTGACCATAATCTTTCTCTACATGAGTAAAATGTGGCCAAAAATATCATCAGGTGCCCCCCCATCCACCTGCACACCTCAGTGCACACAGTGGTGGTGGGAGGAAAGTGGCTCTGTTTGGAGGCTGAAAGAGAAGTCTTGCCTTCAGGAGACAGGCTCACTCAGCATTGCTGCTCACCAGCCCACCTGTTTCCCGCTGCTGGTGCCTAGCCACCCACAGAGCAACCATATGGCTGAAAGTGGCACTTTGGGGCATTGCTAAAATGCCACCTGTACATGCTAGCCAGGAAGGAGGCCGGTGGTGAAGTGGGTCCTCCACAGTGCAGTGGCACATTATGTTCCCCAACTCAGGTAGAAATATATTTCTGGGATCTTTCCAGTTCTTTCCATACTCACTGTCACTGCCTTAGCTTAGAAGATCACACTTTTTCCAGGGAAATATACCAAAACTCCCTGCCATTTCTGCTTCTCTTCCAAGCTGATCTCCAATAGTAATGTTCCCTTTTTAACACCTCTGGCAGAAGAAAGTATAAGCTCTTCATCACACATCTGTTTTCAAAAATAGTCATTATTTTCTGCTTCTTGCTGATTACCTTCATCCTCTATATTTTGACTATGTGGTCTCATTCTCTTCAAATGTGCCATATCCTTGGCCTGCATCCACCCATCCACTCCTCTTTCTTCTGTCCCTCTTTCTTTCCATCAGTCTAACTTCTATTTTTCCTCCAGGTTACAGTAAATACCCATTGTTTCTTTACCCTCTAAGACTCATCCCTTTGCTTATAAATTAATACTCATCCCTTTGCTTAGAAAGTCATAACTAACTGTAACCACAGGACTTCTCACACTGTATCAAAATTGTGCGTGTTTCACTATGACAGCCATTCTTGGCTTCCCAATTGTCTGGTCTTGAAGACCTGAAACGCCTTCCTCGTCCTGTTCAGATCAGTTCCATACTATGTTGTTTCATGTGAATTCCCTGTATGTGACAATATGGACAACTACTTGGAAGAAAACATGAGTCAATATGACAGATAGAGAGTGAATATCTCCGACTGTCTAGCTTTGAAATTTATGTCTCTTACATTACTTTCTTTGTTTTGTTGTATTTAATTTTACACTTTTGATATAATTGCATGTATGTTTAAGTGTGTAAAATGGATGACCATATTACTGTTTTTGTCAGATCATGGAACAGAACTGTTAACAGTCTCACTGTTTGAATGTCTACTTTGCATGTTTTAATTTTGTAATTTGAACAACTATTTCCGAGATGTCAGTATGTAATTTATCAAGTAATGATTTCTTAGTGTTTTTTTTGTTCTTTTCCTTTTTTCCTTGGAATTATGTATTGTTACTACCCTTTATTCTGTTTTTTTCTCTTTAAATAAAATTTTTAAAAAACCAAAATTATGTCTGTTTCTAAACTATCACCTTCTAAGACTATCACTTATGTCCCTTCCTAGACTATCACTGCCTTACAAGTTTATTGTTTTTTTTATTCTCACAATTTAGTAGCTCAATAGTTTGTCAAATGAATGAATGAATCATATTCATCAACCACAGGCAATAAATTCACAGTAAATCCTCTCTGGAAAGATTCAGCACAATGGAATGTTACTAAGCCCCTGCTTTCCTTCAGAAGCACAATTAGGCAAAAGGATTTGTCATCATCTGATACTTCTGTAATAGTCCTACTGTCTACTTTAACAGTAAATAGAGTATTGCATTGCATCAGTGAACAGCAAATCTTTTCTCTTATATGTAGGTGTGGAGTAAAAAGGATTCAGAATTGAGAAATATTTATGATATGCCTTTCACAGAGTAGGTAATAAACATTTAGAAAAAGTAGAATGCCATGATAGTGAGGCTAATGAGTAGAATGCCATGATACTGAGACGAATGTCCTGCTCTTCTTCTTACTGGACTAGCACACCTCAAGTTCACTCTCAAGCCTTTTCCCATTGAGTCCTCTAGAAAGTCCTGGCCCAAAATTACACAGATCTCAGATCCACCCCATCTGTCTCTCTCAGGAACAGCAAGATGAGAGGTTCTTTCTCCATCTCCTGGTGGTGAAACACGAAGGCACAGGAACCAAAACTGTTCTTTCGGTAGACAAGGAACTAGCCCCATTTCAAATGCTCGTTCTTTCTCCTCCCCACCTCAAAGTAAGAACAAAGCCAGGCCAAGCACACTCACCTCTGAGGAAAGGGCTATTATATCTTAGTAGTTCTATTATTCTGTGGTTCTTTATGCACCTGGCCAGGAAACTTATATTTATAAGCCCTACTTGTAGCCTCTATGGAACTGTGGAATGTCAGCAGGCAATGCACTGCAATGCCAAATGCTTTTCTCACTAATATATAATTAAAATCATTAAGTTATAAATGTGAGAACATTCAGCTGGAGTATATTTAAATAATGAGATAACTGCTTTGCAAAAAGGCTGACTAAAGGAGAAAAGTAGCAGCCGAATGAGCCCCGCAATGTGGCAACCTCACCTGAAACCTCTTTCCACTGCAAGAGAAGAGCAGAGCATCCCTCCTGGACTTCTGCTCCACTAACCTCAGGAGCTGCTCCTCATCCTCTCCATTCCCAGCACTTCAAGGCCGTCATCCCTGGTGGACAAGCAGGGAAGGAGAGCTGACACTGCTGTGGAGAATGAAGAATTCTCTTTGAGGCTGTTATTATTTCAAAGGCTGATAGCATACATGAGTAAAACCAGCATTTTGTGACAAAAGGAGAAGGTTCTGGAGCTCAGGTTTTATGGGGATAGGCCTCCTTCCTGTACTTAATGGACTTCTGCAGCAATTTCAAAAGAGCAGCTGAGTGAGATCAGATAATCTTTAGGTGGTTTTCACCAGGTAATACTCACATCTCTATCTAGATAAGAACAGAAAAAAGATGACAAGAGGAGTAAACAGCTGTTTCATAACTCTTAACAGTTATTTATTGAGCACTTAGTACACATCCATTGACAGAGACTTCACAGATGCTATCTCCAAGCATCACCACTCTCTGCCAGGCAAACAGCATTACCTTCATTGCACAGATAATGAAATGAGAGCTTTGAAGGTAGTACCTGTAATGTTTCCAAAGCCAGCAGAATGCAATGCTTTCATTCTTTTGTTTTATTTGGTTTTATACTATTTTGTTTTGTCTGAATTTATTGTGTATAAAGATATGGACAACTATTTCAAATAAAACAACAGACATTATGGTAGCCACTGTGTTGATTTCCTGTTGTCTTGTTTTGAAGTCCTGTGTTGCTTGAATTGTTTTGTTCTGATCTGCTTTGTTCTGTTCTGTTTTGTTTTGTTCTCTTTAAAAAAAAATTAAAGTGCCATACTGATCAAATTTATAGGTGACTTGAGACTAGAGGAATAATAACAAAAGGGTGGATTAAAAATCAATATCCTCAAATATGAACCCCAAAGTATAAGCAACAAATGAAAAAAATGGATTTTAAAATTTTAAACTTCAGTGCATTATAGAGTGCTAACAGGAAAGCAAAGGACAGTCCAATCACAGACTGGTAGAAAATACTTGCAAGTTATATATTGGACAATCAAGTAATCATGGAAGTAAAATTTAAATTATAACCTGTAGTTGTAAACTAAAAGTTAACTAAACTTGTAAATTTTAATTAAAACTTTAAAACTATATCCAAGCACATGGAGACAAAAAGTCTGAAATTTATTCAACGAGCGGCTTCTGGAGCCACTCACAGGAGAGTGTCCCATGAGAATTAATGGCCATTATGCAAGGCTATCCCCTTCCTGGATAGGGAATGTCTTGGTTACTTTTCTCTCAATGGTGAGACAAAATACCTGATGCCCAAAATGAGGGAAGGAAAGGTTTATTTATCTTACAGTTTTAGGAGGTTTCACCCCACACTCAGCTGGCTCCAAGGCAGGGTGGCATGACTGAGAGGCAGCTGTTTATGGCAACCACAAACAAGAAGAGTGAAAAGGGCAAAAATGGGAAAAGCACATTCCCTTCCCTCCCCTATACTGCATGCAAGCTACCCGGCCCTGGACAGGTGCAGCACTCACACCTCCGGTCCCAGTGCTAGACAATGCACCAATCACAAATGCTACTCAGCCACCTTCACGACTGCATGAGGCTTTAGGGGACACCCAATACAAAACATAACAGGGAACAAAGGTCAAGTATGAGTAGCAGGAAACTGCACCCAGGGGGGAAGGCCTACTCCACTAGCAATCACAGAGTTGGATCCAGAACACCAATCGCCAAAACAAAGATGGTAGAAATGTGCTTTCTCCATATGTAGAAGACTGTCAAGTTTTGGTCAAGTTTTGGTCAATCTTAGTAGTCTAAGATTCTGCAAGAGGAGCAAAGAGAATCCAAAACAGAATATTGTCTTCTAATCCAAACTCAAATCAGGGTCTACAAAAAGGGACTGGAATGAAAAACAACAGAGCAAATGAAAGATGCATTCAATTGCAGGTAGCATGGGGGAATCCTGTCTGTGTCAGAGTTTAGCAGAGGATGCTGGACATTTTCCCACACTGGAGCAGAGTCAGAGCTTCTGCCTGCTGCTGTAGGTGACACGGAAAGCAGAGTACTGACATTTTGATAGAGAAAAGGACATATCCCCAAACAGTAGGTGTGGGGGACCACCAAGCCACGTTCCCCTGAGAAATGAAGCCCTTGCCCCCTTCTGTTTAGCCCTCTTCTTTGTCCTGCTTACCTGTATGCACAGCTGCCTATATAGTGGTAAAAGTTCCCTTAACTGGCAAAAAAGAATGTGACTGAGTCCGCCTGTGTCTCATTGCAGCAAAGCAGCAGCCTGTAGAACACAGTCACTCACAGTCATGGCTGCAATGCAGGCTCCAAGAAGAACCTGTGAAATCCCAGGGCTAACACATGAAATAGCATCTCTGTTCAGGCCATAAATCTCAAATTGAAAAATACCTTTCCAGCAGCACAGATGCTGGTTCTCCAAACATCAAGTTATTCATTAAGCCACTAATTCAAGAGCCTCTGTGCTTGGTGCAAGAGTGCTTTGTTCGTCCTTTACAAGTCATGCCTGCAGAAGCCATTATGCTTTACCCTACTTTACCCTACTTTCCTGTTGTGTAGGTGTCACAAGCAATAAAAGCAGTGGCCACTCTCTTGGCCTTTTGTTCCAAGAGAACAACTGGTCATCCTAGAAGTCTCTCAAACTGCAGATCTCTTCTTGTCTTTCCTCTGCCTTGTGCCACAGTATGGAGCAGGAGACTGAAACCTCCACGGGGGTCTCAGTCAGTAGGGTCATACTACAACTGAGGTACCACATGGTACATGTCAAATGGAAAACTGGGGCTACCAGGTAGCAGAAGCAGCAGCTTTGGTCACCACAAGTCAACTTGAGTCACTAATACTCCTTAAACCATAAGTTTGTTTCTAATAATTTTGCTGGTAAGTGACAGAAAAGAGAGCACTGTTTTGTTCCTGCTACTCTGAGTCTGTCCTGTATCTATGTTCCTGGATTTGTGGGGCCAAGGAAAATGGTGAGATACATTTGCAGTTGGGTTCAAAGGCCAAATGAAAAAGCAGATAATGGTACAAATACGGCTCACTGGACAACCTCTCAAATGAGTGTGAGGTTCTCAATCCCAGCACTCTGTGATGTCCATAAGACTATGGAAGAACTGGTTAATAATCATAAAAAGAATGGCTATTATTCATCTGTTCCCATACCATTTCTAAGAGACTGGAACAAAGTAAGGATTTGATCAATATTTGGGGAAGAAAGGAAGGGAGACAGAAGCAAAGAAAGACTTAAATCATAAATTGTGTTTTGAGGAAAGTCTTTGCTCTGACCTTTATGCCTCCCTTCTACCTGTTAAGATTCTGGGTACTTGCCAAAGCTTCCTGCTCCCGCATATGATCACAGCTCAGTAATTAAACACCTGAGCTTCCCAGAAGAGATGAAACAAAAAATAACAGCCAAGGGAAAACCTATGGCTTCTGTCTGTTTCCCACCTTTCCTCTTGCAAGGCTGAGCCAGATGGGCATTCCTGTGGTCTAAAAGTGTACACCATGTGGTGTTTTCTCTACAGGACTGCAGAGAGGCTGCTGCCTCTGCTGATTATACATCTGGGCCTGGCTTTGTATGGGCTTATTAGAGTTTACTGCAGTTCTCCAATGGGTGCAATGTTTCCCTCATACCAAACCTAGGGGCCCCCAAGCACAGGCCTGGCCTCCAGTTATACAGTTATGAGTAAGAAAGAGGATACACCACAGCCCTGCTCTGGCTCCACCACCCCTGCTCGGGCCCAGCTTCTCTTCCCATTGCCTTCCCATAAGAAGGAACAAAGGGCTATCCTTCTAACCAAGGTCAAACCTGCATGCAGGGCACCTGCAGCAGAACTCACTGATGATTTTTCACATAGCTGATTTTATTTCAAAGCCTCCTGCTCTTTCATTTTGCTCTTTCTACTAAGACCTCTATTCTCACCAAGCTTTCTTGGGGCAATGGTGAGTTTTTTATCACCACGTAGCTATGATTCAGAATCAGACCTCTAGCTGATAAAAGCTAAAATTATTCTCTGTCACACATGCAGAGGACCACAATGGGGAAACGTGAAAATGGAAACATTTTGTGAATCTGCAGAGTCCCTGGCATTGGGTAAGACAGTGCTGCATGTGCAGCACCCTCAACTAAAGGTTTTCTTCTTAATATTTAGTTCCACTCATGAACCCTTATTAAGCTCTCCTGCTGTGAAGCATTGTGCTGTTCTTGTTCTTCATCAACATTTTTGCACATAATACTTTCTTCCTGTCTTTAAATCCTCATTCAACACCTCCCAAAGCCCTTGATAAAACTGTTAAACAATTCAATCACTTCAGTTTAAAAATAACACAGAAAAAGGTGGCTAGAGAATGTCATCAACATCAACTAACTATTAAGTAGCAGAGAAAGGGTTCATATCCATGCTTGTCTGTTTTGATCCTATAGACGATGTATGGTGCATGATATCAGAAATGAAAACATTATTGCTGACCTAAAGTCAGTTACAAATGCAACCTAACTGTTGTCACTGGTGGCTGAGATGGCTTTGATAAGCATCTTCTTCTCCACTTAATCTCTTCTTGGGGAATATCAATTCAAAAGAGGGCTGTCAAGAAGAAGACGGCAGTCTTTATGGAATCAAGCTGATAGTATGGACTGTGACATCTCTGATCTAACAAACTCAATGATTTTAACCAAAAATCTATGAGAAAAATAAAGTCTGTATTCCAATGACTTTTACATGGAAGACTATGACTGAGATCTCAGTGTTCGAAACACTTACAAAACTGGCCTTACTTTAGTGAGCTACAAACCTTGTGTCTTTGCATAAGATAAATGCTTCAAACTGGTCACCAAACTCTAGCCTACCACAGGAAGAAGTCTGAGCACTAACAAATCAATAGGCACAGAGCAGGCACTCAGCTCTCTCTGGTCACACCATCTTTCTTCTTAGTGTTTGGCAGAAAGGTGACGGGGACTTTCTCAGCAGCTTTCTGGCTGCAGGGCCATCCTCACTGCTGATGGTACCTGGGATGACAGCACAGACCAACGGAAAGACAGTGAGCTCAGATCAGACTCTAATTCACAAGAAGCTTGACCCAGAGGGAAATTAGTCACATCTCCAAGCTTCAGTTTTCTCACCTGTATAATAACACCTGTGGCATAGTGGTGTAAGGAGCTGAAGGAATAAAATACATGAAATATTCTGCACACAATATATGTTCAATCATTGTTCATTATTAATACTTTTCAATTTGTTACAAAATAAAACAAAATTTCATAATAATAGAATAACAAAAGTTAATATACTGTGTATCATTATCTTCAAAGAAATTATTCAGAGTACAAGACTGTCTTGGTTACTTTTATCTCATTTCTGGGACAAAACACCTGACACCCAAATGAAAGAAGGAAAAATTTATTTTGCTTACAATTTCTGGAGGTTTCAGTCTATAATCAGCTGGCTCCAAGGCGGGGTGGCATAGCATTGGGGCAACACTTCAAGGCAGCAGATAGCAAAAGTAGACAGAGCAAAAAGGAGGGAAGAGCAAGCCTCTTTTCCTCCCTTTCCTACTCCAGGGCAATGTAGTATTCACAAAATCTCCTTACCCTACTCTTGCACAGGATGAGGATATTTACAAAGTAAGGATCCTGGCTCCCTGCTGAGTCTCTTAAACTTCTAAACTTCTCAAGTTGACACAATGTATCAACCATAACAAAGGCATAGACAAAAAAAAAAGACTCTTACAAAAAAGAAAGAAATAGATAATATGGAGATGACAGTGGCATGAAAGAAATTCTAATCTGGCCAGTTAATGGGTAGGATATGCCACTTATAAGGAAAAGTGACATTATAAGAATTATATAAGAATTATTCTTATATACTCCTACTTGGAAGTGATTCATATCCTATGCATTATTAACTGGCCAGAATAAAATACATTTCATACAACCCTTACCTCCATATTATTGAACACCATCTTCTCATAAGTCTGAAAGCTTCTTCTACAAACATTCTCTGCTTTCCAGCTTCACGTGGGTTTTCTTGTTTGCATATGTATGTCCCAAACTACACGACAAGCATCCTGAGGAAGGGATTCTACCTCATTTTTCCTCCCTGCCTTCTATAGACTGTGAACAGCACTTGGTAACATAGCCCCTGGCTGTAGGAAGCTCAGAGTCTAGTTAGGCCAACACCTTGGGAAGGCCCTCAGTGCCTGGCCCAGGATTCCTCCCACATAAATGGGATGAGTCCTCTCTGAGCCCATCCTTCATTCTCTGACTGGGTAAGGGACCCTGGCGCACATTTCCATAACAACTTGTTCTTTCCATGGTGAAGACATATGTCTCCTGTGTGCTCACCAGCCTTCCCTGTGTCAGTGCATGCCCCTGCATTCGCTGCTCCATCCTCAGCACTCACACAGTGCCTGGCACCTGACAGGTTCTCACATGAACACAGAACACTCAGGTGAGCTGCCGTCTGAGGTTCTGGGGAACCACAGGTATAACAGGTGTTTTCAGAGACCATTCCTATTCATGTAGTTTTAGAAACTATTTTCCAGGTGGACTTTCTTCTTCCCACCAATTTTAAAGAAGGAAAGGGAAATTGTGTTCTCAGTGTTGTTTCTCTAGCTGCCTGCATTTGTCAGTCTATAAGTTGAGAGTCACAATAAATGTACGACAAAAAGCAGCCAGCAGGGTGTGAATGCAATTATCTAAGACCTTAGCTAAAGGTGGGGTGTAGGCCATAGGCACTTGTCACTGCAGTCACCCTTCTCCACTTTTCAGGGTGTCCCACAGAAGGAGCCACTGCCATGATCCACAGGCATAACCTACGGTCTAGAGCTACAAGACCCAACCACAGTCATGACAAACTGAAAGGGCCAAAGCAGCAGAGGCCAGGACACATGAGCCTAACCAGACATCTCACAAGCTGTGTGCCAAGTTACACCTCAGTCTTCTCATCCACAAAACAGAGGAATGCAACCTGCCCCATGGTGTAGTATGCATTTCAAAGACAGAAACAGACATAGAAGCAAAGTAGACACAAAAGACTGGGTTCTACCAGCAGCTCCATTTCCACTTAAATGGAAACTATACTGTTAAAAAGGAAAGGAATTTTGCAAATAATGTGGGTACCTATGAGGTCAGAGGGAATATGGCTCTTCAGTTAGCATCCATTCTCAGACCTTTCTTACATTAAAGCTTACTGCAGATTCCTTGGGCAGTGCAGCAACCCAGTTACAAAGGAGGAAGAAGTCCTCCCTTAGCACAAGCAAGCAGACACCGTCATTATAATTCAAGATAACAGAAATACCTTCCAGGAAAAGCACTCTTCCCCTGCCATCTCTCCACTGCCCTCTCTTCTCTTCCTGACTTTTTAACCTCTCAATACACACATCAAAGACACTTTCTCTACCACATCCCAAAATAATCACCAAAGGGAGCAAAAGCACAAAGAAAAAGATTTTGTTGTCTGATAAAACTGGAGACAAAATTCATTCCAGCTGCCTCATAATTGTGATCTGGGATAAGTATTTCCTGCCTCTGAGTCTCAGTTTTCTATCTGTAAAACAAGGATAAGTAAGCAGTCTATTTTCAGGGTTTCTGGGTAGTAAAAAATCTTCAGTGTGACAGCTTATCTTTCTTGGGTGTTCATAGCATGACTTTCATGTCCCTTTCCCCCTTCTCTCTGAGAAGGCTCTCCCGCCACTCTGGTCTTTTGTTCTGCACAGCAAAGATCCTGCCTATCCAGTCTGGGAGGCCTCCTCAATGACACAGATGACTTTACATGTAAAAGTTTCTCCTAACTTGCTCTGTTGTTGGGGCTTTCTTTAAAAGATGTTTTATATGTAGGAAACCTCACATCCTGATGTACTGAATGATCTTCACATTGAATACTACAATGCATCTGATATTTTGTGCAAGTTCAACTTCTCTTAAGATAGGTCATAGTCACAGAACTAACAGTTGTGAAACATGATCATTTGATGATCCTTGTTGTAGGCTAGAGGAGGAGGAGCTGGAGAGAGCTCCATAGCCGCGTAAGCAAATGTCCATCTGTGTCACACACTTTGCACTATTTTGTTCCTCCACTGCAAGTGGTACCACCATCTTAAGATGAAGAAACTGCCAAAAGCCAAAGTATTATATCAAAGACAGAGATGGGCCAGGCAGATAGAAGTAACTGACAGCAAAAACCACACTTTCCCACACTCTAGCAAAATGTGTGTACACAAGGAGAAAAGAAAGAGTAAGAACACTCAAGAGACCTGCCCTCTGGCAGCTGGAAGTCTCCCTGGAACTGGACAAAATATACAGCAGGCAAGAAAGGTAAGAATGTTCACAAAGACATCTACAGTATTCACCACTAAAGAACCCCAAAACAGGGCCCATCAAGCCCAAGGGCACAATGAAACTAAGGCCTGGGTAGACCCTGAGAAGAAACAAGGGTAGTTTTCCAGAAGACATGAGAGAAGAATGTAAAAGAAGGCAGCCCAAGGTTTTGTCAAAGGTAGGGCTACTCTATGGAAATGAACAATGTAGGCAGAATTCTTTCAGAATCAGGTTCTAGAGAAAATAATCTGATTTGCTGGGTAGAAAAGAACTAAGAGAAATGAGAAATGAGTGGTTACTTCTCTCAGAAAATTCTGAACACTGACCCATTTCCCAAAATAAACATAAACTAAAAATGAAATTCAATAGCATTCCCATGCTCTTGAGAAGGGAACAGCAATTATTAATTTCTTTTTTCTAAGAACAGGAAAGATAAAAATTAACTGGGAAGAGCAAGAAAGAGCCACCGTTACTAACAACACTAAAAATCATGACTTCTGAATGTAAAATTTTCAACTTTTTTGAAGAGCTTTCATACATCATTATTTTATTTTGTTTTCACTTGTCCCGAAGTAGATTGTCAGGATAGCTTTTAACCTTTAATCAACATACACAAAAGCACAGAGCAGATACAGAACTTGAGTCAACATCTAAGTAGCAATCTGGGGGTGAAGCTCCAACAAGACTTGCTGTCCTGGGTGAACAGTCTGCTGGTGTCAATCTATGGAAAATGAGGAAGACAAGCAGGAAGAAGAGGAGAAGGAAGAATACTGAAGCAGATGCTGCTAACCACCCCCCAGTATCTTTCTCCTTTTTATGTATTTCTCCCTGGACAAATGACCACCCTGAAAAAAGGGGTGTATTCCCCAGTCTCTCTTGCAGCTAGGTGTGGCCAGGTAACAAATTCCATCCAATTAATACAGATGAATTCTCAGTTTGTCCTCAGTGGGAAGGCATGTAAGTAGCCTCCTCTCCTTTCCCTTCTTTCAACTTTCCAGAAAAAAAAGAACATATGGCTGAAGCTAGAACAGCCATCTGGGATCCCAATATGGAAGTCATGTGTGAATACCCAGCAGAGAAGTCTGGGTCTCCGATGTCTTTAAGGTAGCCAGATGGAGCTGAAACTTTCAGGAAACATGTTTTGGGTCTCTGTCCAACATCAGAACTGATATCCTATAATAAAGAAGCATTCCTAATATCACTGAGGACTCCTTCCCCAATATCCAGTGCCTTTTCACAGTTCAGAATCAGTCAACTTTAAGAGACCTCCAAGGTCTTTTGCAACCTCCGAGAATTGCGATCCATATAATTTTTAGAAAAATAAGTATACTGGAGCAAAACACAAGAGATTTTCAAGCTGGGCATGGTATTACACACCTGTATTTCCAGCACTCTTGTAGGCTAAGGCAATAGATCACAAATAGGGTAATTTAGCAACTTAGTAAGACCCTGTCTTCAAATTTAAAAATAAAACAAAATGTTGGGGATATAGCTCAGTATGAAGGCCCTGAGTTCAACTTCCAGTACTGACAAAGATGGAGGATACAGATTTTCAGCAAAAGTAAAGTGAAAAGAAATAAAAACTATTAAGGTCATGAAAAAGGCAGAGAAGAGCCCATATCTAAATGTAAGCCACAATACACACAGAAAGATCACAAAGCATCCTGCTGGGTTAACAATGGCCTGAGAAAATGAAACCAAATGACCAGGGAAGCAGTTACTACTGTCTGTACCCGTGGCCAGGAGAGAGGCTATAGGGAAACCTTAGGAGTGGGTCCTGTGGCTGTAAGGCACCACGTAGCAGGAGTGTGTCTAAAAATGTATCAGGCAAAAGCAAAGGCTCTGCTGACTGAACGGATGCTCATAAGGGTTTCTTAGCATCAATAGTGAGCTACGGTCTTAAGGGGAGCTAAGGTGGGTCGGACTTGGAAGAAAGAAGTGGATTCCAAGGCTTAGGTGTGACAGGACCACATGTGAGACCTGAGGGCAGAGCACGTCTGGAGCAGGAACACAGTGTCTAGATCCCCTGCCATTATCACAGAGACAGAGAGCTAGATGCAGCTTACTTACAAGGACAGGATGACTGCCATGACATTATGAGGAAAGAAGCAGAAAAGTGCAAGCCCATATTTAGAATACGGCAACAGTCTCTTCACCATCAAATGCTCCTGAAGAGCTGCTCAATACAGGAACCTGCCCTGCCCCTAACCTGAGCCTGAGGTAACAGGACTCTTCCCCTGGCAATGGAGGCAAGGCACAGCCATGGTGAAGACTCCAAATCCAGGCCTTGGTCCAGGTTGACAGGGCCTGCTCTGTCCTCTGCACGCACATCTACCGCCATGGGTTTCCACCTCCTGGAGGACAGCAGCCACAGCACTGTGCTCCCAACCCTCCGCATCCAGCCCGCTCCCTGCCAGGGAAGGTGCTCTACGTGTAATCACTGAAGAGTTGTCTGCTTTCCTCCGCACTGTTACCACACAGAAAAGACTGTGGAGTAAAAACATAGCCCAGCGTGAGCTCCTGCAGGAGACACACAGACACACCTGAGGAGGCACAGGAGGCTCTGGCAGGAGCTGGCTTGCCCCTGACCAGGCCAAGTACCAAGACTGGAAGTCAGACACAAAACCAGACAGCTACAGACACCATGACGCATCTTGCCCACAGCTAAGTACAAAAATTTATTTCTGTTTTACTTTGTTTTTCATTTATTTTAGGTTTTTTTATATAAGAGAAACCATGTAATAGTTAAGCTTCTATGTCTCATTTATTTCACTTAACATAATGGCATCAATATACATTTATTTTCCTACAAATGTAATAGGAAACAAAGAGACAGGACTTTTCCACAAGTAAAAGAGAACAAGAGAAGGAGAGAGAGATGAGGGAGGGGAGCAGAAAGGGATAAAAAAGAATTAAGATATGTTATGCCCATGCACCAACTCCCCACAATGAATGTAATAATTATGTACTGCAAACATAATTTAAAAATCAGCACTGGAAAAAAAATTTATGTTAGCCAACAGATTTTACCTCTTCATAATGAAAATTTTTATTCGTGCTGAGGAAAGTGGCTACTTTGCAAATATTTAGTTTTTCTATTTCTTGGCATCCTCTAGTGAGTAAGCCAAGTTGTAACATGATATTCCAAGTAAAAAAGAGAAGGAATAAAAATGATGGATAATCTATATTATAGCTAATACACTGTAACAGACGAGTCAAGAAATACTATTACTAACTATACAGTGAATTTTACTGCAAAGAAGAAAAAAATCATAACGCAATCAATATTTCAGAAGTTTATGGGCCCTGTCTGTGTCCCTCGCCCAACCCACCCCTTAATGATTGCCACAGTGACCTGGCAGGGAGGAAGCTGAGAGCCTGGGATCAAATGCAGATGGCGACCAATGCAGCCACGCAGAGTAATCCCAACTCTGCTGCCAGTCTGACCTTAGGAGCCATACAAACAGGAGAGAAGTGTAAACATATGCACAGGCAACCAGGGTAAGAGAATTCCATAAATCTAGTAAGACATCAGCAGTTATCCTGATCAAAGCTTGTTCAGAGTGAGTATACAAGGATAATTACCATTAATTACACAGAGGGCAATAATTTTCTTGTTACCACAAGAATTTGTCAGGCATGTGTCACACGGGAAGTGAAAGAGCTATAACTGTAAGTGACAGGTTGCTGAAAAATGGCTGGTTTCTTAAGCACCCAGTCCTCACTCTGTAACATAATCTTGTTCTTAAATTAAAATGACAACAACAAACAATCATAGAAAAAGTTTCCACTGCAGAAACTTCCAGCTTGTGAAAGGTTACAGAGAGACTTTTCAATGCGTCAGCAAGAAGCATGGAAGACTGTCAGAGGCTGGACCTTCCCATCACGCTGCCACATCAGTATTATTACCCTATCGCCATCTTAGGCGAGGAGCCCAGACCCGTACCTTCTTAATCCTCCCTATCAGCCCCACATTCTTGAGAAAGTGCACTAGCTTCTCTGAGTCTCCATTTCCTTACAAAATGGAGGTAATTACCTCTAATGTACACAGTTGTCATAGGCAACAAGGAATTATGTGCAGTGCACTAGCACTGTGCCTGGCAACATAACAAGAGTTCAGGAAGCATTAACAGAGTCACTTAATCAAACATCACACAAGGCTGCATGCTGCAGGGGGGACTATCTATGTATTAAACTTTTATATAAAGAAAGGCAAACAGCAAAAGAAAACAAGTGGTAATAATTGAGTTTTCCTTGAATACTTAAGAAATTATGTTCCCCATAGAATGGTTTTAGAGAAAAAAAATTTTCTTAACCTTATTATATGCCACCAGAGCTATTTTCTTCTAGGTAAAAAGTTGCAGGAAAATTTGGTATTTGAAAGCCTTTGGGGAGCCCCTGAAATTAAGCCCGCTGTGTAATTGACCACTCTCAGCAAATACTCTGTAATGGCTGTAATGACGGGTTCTAACTGACAAAGCATCTCATCTCCCCACTGAGAGAGAAAACAAGATCTTGTCCTGAGTACGATGCATCTGGTTGATTATCGGATACTCTTAAGCCTCAAAAAAGTGCTGCAAGCAACCTGGGGGCACAGCTCAGTGCAGGAGCACACACTTAGCACCCATAGGGCACCGGGTCCATACACACAACACAACAAAAATAAAATAAAAATGCAACAGCTAAAAACCTTGCAAGTTCTGGCTGGGAAACATGCAGTTGATGGTAAAACCTTTCTAGAAGCATAAAGGACTTAAATCCTTTCCTGTAACATGAAAAAGCTCAAGTTCTAATTAAACCGCAACAATTAGCCACTCACTAATAATTTTAGAGAAAGACTTATAGAAGTAAAAAGTATGTGATGGCGGCATCTTAAAAATATTAAGCTCTTTAGTTTTTCACACTCCCTTGAAGTTAATGTTTCCTTAATGCTGCATCCCATGGCCAGAAAATTATCTCTAATACAACTCACTGTAAAGCAAGGTGCAGACCCACGCACTTCACAGACACATGCGTCCCATCAGTCACCCTTCAGACCCATGCTGCAAGTGCTCGCAGGCAAACTACCAGCAGACAGGCCTTCACAACAGAACGGCATCAGATGGGACAAGGTAGCTGGGACCAAGGAGGCGGTAAGCAGCAAAGGCGACAATCTGGGCTAACAAGCCCCACACAGAGACCGGGATGCAGGATCTCTAGTCAGCTCAACAAAGTGTGGCTGCAGCCTCAGGCTTCCCCAAGGTTGGTACATCTAATTTATCAGCTTCACTGTGAGGAAGTGTAACAGGCTGCTGAGCCCGAGCCCACGAGTCCTCCTGTATAACCAGACCACTATCCAAACGAGGGCTCACCAGGACTGCCTTGTCCCATGTCTCCATCGTCACAATCAACAGGACTCACTTGGCAGCTTCACGAGTCCAAATCACTCAAGCTTCTTTGCTTTCTTTGGGTAATTAGGTTTCCATCCCTAAGACTCCCTTGAGTGAGAGGAACTTACCGTCTGCAGTCAAAAGTGGCTTCCAGACTCCAGGTCAGTGGGTAAATGACTCGATCCCAAGAATGTGCTAATTTTAAATCCAGGAAAATTACTTGATTAATGTATTCCTTCCCAATTAAACAAGAGTGTTGGTTTTTTGGTTTTTGCTTTTTGGGGTTTTTTTGCGCACGGTATATGGGCATACATGCTTCCTTTTGTTCTGATGAGTTGGAAAATTTTCAACTATTAGGCTGATGTCAAAAATATTGATCTAAATGAGTGTTGTCCAATAGAAGTAAGATTTAAAATTCTCCTATGAGTCATATTTAAAAGGAAAAAGAAAAATTACAGTAATTGTAACAGTATTTCATGTAATTCGAAATATTATCTTTTTGATATATAATCAAAATAGGAGATAGTCAATGAAATATTTTACATATCTTTTAATATTCTTTTTCTCATACTGCGCTGTTCTGTGCAGACCTACAGCTACGTTTAAATTGACACACTGCAGTATAACCACAGTTAATGATACTATAATGTGGTGGCAAATGCCTGTAATTGCAGCACTCAGCAGGCTGAGGCAGGAGGATTGTTGCAAGTTCAAGACCAGCCTGGGCTACAAAGTGAGCCCAAGGCCAGCCTGAACTGCATAGTGAGGCCCTGTCTCAGAAAGACAAATAATAATAATAATAATATTAATGTAATGAATATTGGAAATTTTCTGACAGATGTCAAGAATTCTTATCAAAAAGAAGAAAAACAGGAAAGACAACTAAGTGAGAAGATGGGTATGTTAACTTGCTTTGTTGAAGCAACTATTTCACTATGTACATCAAAACATCACACTGCATATTTTTTATCCAAAAGGCAAAACTAAACTAACATGAAAAGATTTCCACAATTCACTGTGCTAGAAACACTGAACTAAAATGTGTATGTAACATATCCCATTTTAGCTTTATAAAAATCCGCACCTGTGTGTTCAGATATGCATGGAAAATACAAGAGAAACCAACAAAAAGTAACAGTAGTTATTTCTGACAGAGTTATGAACAGCCTTCATTTTCTACTGCATATTCTTTTGTATTTTCTCAATTTGTTTTGTAGTGCACACATATGGCCTTTAGTTACTAGGAACACTCTGAAGCTAGTGTTAATGAAAAACTCTGCCCCTTATTGTAAGTTACTATACCCCTGATCCTGCTGGCACAGTAGCCACTGCCCTACTTCCAGCCAACAACAGGTATGACCAGTAGGCAGGCTCACCTTAAGTTACCTGTAGGAAAATGGGTGCACAAAGGGACCATAATGTAAGTGAAATAAATCAGACACACAAGCTTAAAGATTACATGGTTTCTCTTATATCAGAAAGCCAAAATATAAATAAAGAGCAAAATAAAAGATAGATCATAGGAAACAGGGAGATAAATCTTTTTCAAAAAGGAAAGGGACCAAGAGACGGATGGAGGGAGAAAGCAGGGGAAAGGTGGGGGAGGGGGTAGAAAAGAACTAGGATGTGTCATATACATGTACCAGCTCACCACAAGGAAGGTAATAACTGTGTACTGAGAAGGTATGCCCACCCCAGCACGGTTGTACTTACAGCCAATCATCATGATAGCTACTGCAAAGATCTTCTCAATGTCTGTGGATGGAGCAATGTTCCCAAAGCCTACGCTGGTGAGGCTGGTCATGGTAAAGTACAACGAGGAGATGTAGACAGAGTTCTTGCTGGGACCACCTTCCCACTTTCCCGAGCCAGACCCATTAAACTGGTAAGGTGTGCCAATGTCCATCGCCAGCTGGTACAGCCAGCTGTTGTTGCGGATCGTCTTGGTGTCCTCATCGAAAATCTCATAGTCCCCGATGCTATACCAGATGCAGGCCATCCAGTGTGCAGCCAGCCCGAACACACAGACCAGCAGGACCAGCACGGCAGCTCCATATTCAATGTAGTGGTCCAGTTTACGGGCCACTCTTCCAAGACGGAGCAGACGGACAACTTTCAGAGAGCTGAACAGGCTGCTGATGCCCTGGGAGAAGAGGAACAGCATCACAGCCAGAGAACCAAAGATACTACTCCTTCCCCATCTCCCCAGCCACTATTTGAAGTATGGGATATTTTCATGAGATGCAGTATTATGCAACCTTTAAAACTTAGAATATTTTTTACAAAGTGTATGGAATGCAGAGCTCTCAGCTTTTTATTTCCATTAAAAAGAAAATAAGCAAATAATGCTAGTATTATGTTATGCAAAAGTATACAAATGTATATCAGAATCTTTCCATATCATTACTTATCTTAACTTTTAAGGACTGTATGATATTTCATATTGCATAGTATAAAATATTTTAGAGATTGCATAATATTTATTTCACATTGCACAATCTGAAACCATTGTATATAAGCATATACATATAATGCATTGTCACATTATGGAAATTCAGGGAGGTTTTGTTAATTTATATATATATTTGGTATATTTGTATATATTTACTTAATTTCTACAGTATTACTTTATAATTAGAAAAAAGTATTTAAAAGTAAACATAGTTAAAAAGTTAAAATTCAGAAACAGCTGAAAGAATGAATAATCAAGCCTATGTCCTCAGGAAAGTCATAAATTCTTGCGAGGCCAGGCATTACACAGACATCATTGACCTAAATATGTTCTAACAAGGAAGCCAAGTGTTCCGATGACCCTTCTGTTTCACCAGGTCCAGCCTCTGCCCTCTCAGGCCGACATTCACTAACTCCACCAGGCCAGGGCTGCTCCCCACATGGTAGTTCTCTACCAACATCCAGGAGGTAGTGCAATGACCACCAGAATACATGTTACAGACTCTGTAACACCGAGACTGAGACGCATGTGCGCCACTACCTTGCTGCGAATCTGGACAACCCCATTACCTCTCAGCGCTCCTGTCTACACGAATGAAAGAGGCAAAGTAGAGGATCTCTCATCCTCCTACAAACACTAACATACTCTCATCTCCAAAGAAAAGTGAAACATATCAAAGAAGCCACATCACTGAAACCAGAAACTCCTGTTCTAAGGTAATTCCAAGATGTATGCACAAAAAATTTCCATGAACTTTTTCCTACTTCCAATCAAAGCAAATAAACAAGAAAACAAACAAAACAGATATTTTCTGGTCAAGACTGTCCTCCTTTGCACAGCAAAAATCTAGGGAAAGATGTCTTTACCAAGTAGACTGAATGACTTTTCACTTTTCTAAACATAAGACAGTTCTTAGGTTGCTGCTAGTCTCCTCTTTGCGACAACCTCCAGTGGTCCAGTTATATCACATACAGAAGCAAGACATAGAAACATCTTCTGATGTACCTGTGTAAATGAGAGATTCCCTAGGCTGCTCCTCTTGCTAGGTGCACAGCTAAACTGTCTCCCAGTCTCCTTCCATCAGGGTGACCCCTGGGACTAGTGCCCATTGATGGAATGTAAGGTTCCAGTATGTCACTTGTGGGTCAAGGCACAACTCTTTTCCCCTGGCTTGCAGAAAGCTAGGGCCCTATGGATTGAGACAATGCCCTAATGACTGTGGACAAAAATATAGAAAGAGCCTGTGTCTCTGAAGGATTATACGAAACACCCTGCCACAACCACTCCCTTTGGATTGCAGTGTGATGTGAATGAGGAATAAACTTCTGAAATAAGCCATCAAAACTTAGCATGAGCATCCTCTGACATAGATCCTTGGTCATGTACACACACAAGCTCTACTCAAAACAGTCTCACCAAAATAGGCCAGAAAGAAGGCCGCCACACACATTTTTGTTGAAGTGAGAGTGGGAGAGGTGAGATTTATTGTTCTTTTTAAAAACAAAACAGTTTCATAGCCATAAAACTTAGGACAAAAGTAATCATGTCTTGTGTAATATATACTAGCAAAAGGCTTAACTCAAGAATTGTAACAGAATTTTCTTGTTCATGGGACTATATGCTTAGAGTTAGTTAAGACTAAAAAAGTTTACCACTGGTATGGCCGGGAAAAGGAGGCCTGGGCCTCCTTTTCCTGCCGTGTGCTTTTCTCAAAACCCTGCCATGCAGAAAAGGCTGAGAAAATCCCTCCTATTAAGGTGCAACAGACTGACAGTAAATGGATATCCTCTCACTAGAAGGTATTTGCCTTCTAACAGAGGGGAAACAACTGTCAACAGTAAAATTAAAAGCATCCACTGCCTAGATCAAGAAGGTACTTTGGGAGTCAAAGGAGTATTTCTTATGACTCAGAAATCAAACACCATGTAAGCAGCCACCTTCTCCCCACCTCTTCATAAAGAGGCCCCTGAAACTATCTTCTAAAGCAGTTCTACTCTGAAGTAAGAACTTACGACCAAGGGCAAAACTGCTTTGTCATTTTTCTTCACTAAAATCCAAAGCAACATTTCTGTCTCTACCGGCCCCTGAAGTAATGGTCACCTGCCTCTCCTGGAACTTTCCCCTTGACTCTCTCAGAAATCCCTGAGCCATAGTCATTCACAGAAGCAAAGAATGAAGCTCCATCACTTTGCAACTTCTTTCTCACTTTATCCTTCCTCTTGTTTCTCCATTCCTTTCCAGTGGCCACTGCAATACATGCAACTACTCAAGTGCTGTGCTGACCTCTAGGCAGACACTCTGGCATCTCAGGAATTCCACATAGTGGATGCACCCCTGTGGCTGCTCACACTAGCTTTTCAGCCCAGAATGCCTGGCTGTCTCATGACTGGTTATCCTTCAGGCTGGTCACCAGCTCCATACTGAAGCCTTGCATAACTACCCTGTACTCACAACTACTCATCAATTCCTCCATGTGTCCACAATATTCTGTGCCATCACCACTACACACATCCTTGCACAACAGTTTTCTGTACTGATGCCTCCATCTACATCTTCCTGAAGGAAAAAGTCACTTTTTACTAATTTTAGGAGTCCCATATTGGATTGAATAGATACCCCTCCACAATCCATGGTCCTTCTCAGACACTCCAAATGAATGTGACTTCATTTGGAAATAGGGTCATTGTGGCCAACTTAGCAAAGATGAGGTTATACTGGAGTAGCTGGCTTTGTAAGAAAAGAGAGAAACGGAGAGAGAGAACACCATGTCTTCAATGCAGACACAGAGCCAGAGCACTGCGTCTTCAAAGTAAGGAACACCAAGGATTCTTGGCAACGCCACGAGCCAAGAAAGTTCATCCACAGCCCTGTGGACACCTTGAGTTCAGACTTCTTGTCTCCAAACTGTCAAAGGACAGTTTTGCTGTGTGCACCCATGATTTGCAGTCATTTGTTTTGGCAGCTCTTGGAAGCTAAGAGACCCACAAAAGCACAGCACCTTTTCAGAAAGGGTCTCGAACATTTTCTAAGCTGAATTAAATAATTATTAAGGAATTCTTTCTCATTTTAAGGAGGCTCAGGAACAATATAAAACAGGAACTCCTTCATTATATCATTTATCTCCGTGTACACAAATACTCACTTACACAGTGGTTGCGTAAGTTCTCTTTTTATTGCACTAACAGCTGGGAGTCTAGCTGTTTAAAAGCATTTCAAGCTATTAACTTGGTTCCCCCTTTACTTTCCTGAAGTTCAGTGGATGAGATAAATAAAACAGAATACTCCAAACTTCAAAAAAAAATTAGTACACTGAAAACATGACAGCACCATATGGAGAAGAATTGTGTTTCCCCAGAGACCTCTTGCATCAAAAAACCCACTGAAAATTTTAAATAGTTCCAGAGCAGTCTCTACCACAACACTGAAATTAAAAGAACCCAGAATTTCAGGTCAGGCCAACATGGATGAAGGAACACTGAGAATCTACTGGCAAGCTTCCTCCTAATGGTCAGCAACAGTGGCTGGAGGGAAGGCTTCAGAACACTCAAAAAAAACACCCACTTACAGTGGTACTGATGCAATTCCTGTGAAAAAGGACACTTAACCTGTACCAGACTCATTTGTGTGCAAGCTATCATCTTACCTAATCACCCAGCTTAAATAAACCATTTGCTTAAATTTGTCTTTACCTTGCTTTCTCATCTAACAAGGTTTACCAATTCTCTGCTCAATTGTGGTTTTTTCCCTGTCAGAAACATAGTCAAAGACTGATAACAATGAATAATTGAAAATATTCAGTCTTTCAGGCTCAAAGATAGCTTCACTAGGCTTCTAGGTCTGTATGGAGACACCAGGGCACCCAAATTCTGCACACTGCATTTTTGAAGATTTTTGTTTCACTGTTTGCAATCCCATGATACTCAAGATTCTTCTTTGCTGCATCCCTCTCCTTCTCATTCCTCCCACTGAGTCCTCTGGAACCACCACAGGGAAAGAAATCCCAAGCTGTTGGAATCTCTGTGGATTTCTACCTACCTTCCCCCCTGCACACTGATTTTCCCCATTTTTCCCACTTAACATCTGCTGTTAAGAATAGGGAGCTTTCACACTCAACATTTGCATCTTTCAAACAAGTATTATTTGGCACTCAAAAAAAAAAATGATCTTCCCTCCTGTAAGATCCAAGCCATTCAGCTATTCCACCTCCTTTATGTATTTGATTATTGGCAGGTAACATTTACTGAGTGGCTTACAAATATGCCAGACTTGGGCTTAATATTTTTGTTAATTATCTCAGTTATCAACTCCGTGGTCTCTGCATTGTATCTCCTGGATCTATGCACCTGCTTCACCTGCCCATCTTATGGTATCAGCTTCAGGAACTTGAAAGGCCACAGGAAAAATTATTCACTACTCTACTGTCTAAAGTGCTCATCACCAGTGACCTTGAGCCCCTCACAGCATCACTGGAAAACATTTTGTCTCTGAAACCTTACACATCAGCATTCTGCACCCATTTCTCATTCCACCTTATCCCCACCCTGCTGACTCTTGCTTTTGTTTGGTATCCCTCTCTCTTCATCTCTTTTTTCCCAACCACCAACTCTACCTAGTTCCATTTCTTTTCCTGTAATACTAGACTCTGCGTTAGTTAACATCATGCCAAATACTCTTTCCCCTAACAAACTTGCCCCCTGCTTTCCTGCCAAACTTCCTAATAGTTTCCCCTGAAACCAATATCAAGATAAAATGGCTGTGTCCTCATCCCCCACTGGTTTCTTGATCTACAATCACATGTCTACTCCTAGCACTTCCTACACTTGACTTCCCCTAATGTTATCAATGACATTGTAATTGTTGTATCTTCAGGGTCTAATTGGTATTACAAACATTTGGCAGTTTGCATAGTCACACAGTATCTAAACTGCCTTTCCTTGTTTGCTCAAGGAAATCTTTCCATCGCTGAGTAGTAACTAATGTATGGACTGTGCGGGTCCCTTTTTGCTAGAGTACAGCAGCAGTATGGGTCCCAGAGGTAGCAGGAGACAGCTGTGGAAGTGGTACAGAGGCAGCATTTACAGATGCTGCTATCAGCAGTGTGCCTTGTAGGGCCATGTCAAGTGGTAGCACCACTTCTGGTTCTGCAGGGTGAGTTTGGGTGTTGTTTCTCATTACATATAGCCTCCAAAACTATTCCTTGGACTTTTCAAAGATTCTGTGAGTACCACACATCCTTTAAGGAACTTTTCTTTCTTATGTCAGCCAGGTTTGAACCCCACTACACAGCACCTTTCTTTAAGTCTCACTGTTAAGGAAGCACTTCTTGGTGCCTCTTTTCTGAGCAATATACCCATTTCCCTGGGAAGCAAAATCCATTAACATGGCTCCAACTGCCAGTTACTCACTAATGACCAGTAAACTCATCTTTCCAATCCAGACATTACTCCTGCCATTACTACCTCTCTGGAGGGGTCACTGGTTGTTGGAAGATCTGTCTATGGGACTGGCATCTCTCATCCTGTCTGGCATTCCTTAACTAGGAACATGCACTCCGGTCTCTCAAGTGAAAAGCTAAGTGTTAACATTTTCACTGGCTATGCAAGTCTTAATTCAATGTTCTTTTAAGAAGGGGGATGTTAAGACGTATTAGCATTCCAATAGGTGATTTTGCTGCCATTTGGATAAAAATAGGAAATAAATATACGTGCTTGTCTATGCACATAGTATTTCTAGATGTATACATAAAACACCAGAAATATTCAATGCCCCAAAGGGACAGTTTGAACCATATGAATTTATTACTTATTTGTTCTTTTACACAAGTAAGTTATAAAAGTAATTAAATAAAAATTTAATAACAATCTCTACTTAGAACCACTAGGCAACACCTTCTAGAAAATTCCACTAATTTAGCAAACAGGGCCTTTGTAATTAGGCCCCAAACAGCTTCACCTCTGAGCATTTCTGTCCCAGCATCCTCTGTCCTGTGCCCTTCCTTGTGCCTTCACTTGTGCTCTTTCTTCTGCCTCAAGCACTGTTCTTCACCTTGTCTACCTGGTTGTCTGCCTAGAAAATTTATCCTCACACACACTGTTCAGTACCTCAGTGACAGAGTTAGCACAGATGCATTACCAAAAGCTATCATTGCATAGAATATGCAGTTTACCTTTAGAGATACATATTAGATTTAACCTTATCTCAATACTCATGCTGCTTTCTCCTGAATTCTAATTTGCTTTCTCGCCTTAGAGAGAGAGGAAGATAGATGTGCTAGCATTGTGGTTGGAAGAGTTGCCACATGAGGAATATAACCTCCATGTATGTTTTAAAGGAAAGAGAGTGAGTGCAGCTGGGCTAAAATATAGCACATAGGGCCGCCTTCGGATATCCACAGGCAAGCACAACAGGCCTCCTCCGGCTCCCCCAATGGGCTTTCCTTCATGTTTCTAAGCAAATTCTTATTAAGCACCTGATATGAAGCACATATAATTTCAAGCTCTGACAATAAACCAGTGACACCCAAGACCACAATCTTTACCCTTCTGAAATTTTCATTCAGTTGGGACAGACAGCAAATAAATACAATAAATAAGCAAAATGAACGCTGGTGGCTTCCGCCCATTGGAAACTCAGCGAGGCACCTGCCCAACATGACGCTGGGACCTAGAGTGACAGCGCATCCCCCCAGTGCTGACTTCTGCATTCTTCTTCCAAGCCCGAAATTGAACTCCGCTTTTCACTAATCCCTGAGCTCTGGGAGGCTGAGGCAAGAAGACTGCAAGTTTAAGCCCAGAGCAACTTAGTGAAATGCTGTCTTGAAAAATAATAATAAAAAAAGAACTAGGGATGTAGCTCAATGCAAAGGTCCCTAGGTTGAATCCCCAATTGCCCCCTCCAAAAAATACACCAGTGGAGATGAGAACAGAAGCCACAGAGCACAGAGCACCTAAGGAAAACATGTCCCAGAAGAAAGGAACAGCAAGCACAAAATGTCCTAAGGTAGACATAACATATGTCACACTGTCCATAGATTAAAAGGGCAGCCCTTGAGGTCAGAAAGCACACCTTCAGGGAAAAATCTCCTAAGTGTAAGGTACAGTAAGAACTTGCACTCAGGGCATACATCATCTCCCTTACTCCTCATAACCTCTTAGAATTAAGTACATTATATACCTCATTTGTAGACAAGGAAATGGATACACACATCCTTTGTCCAGAACTACACAAGTAGAAAGGGCAGAGCTGAAAAGTGACCCAGATCAACTGATTTCCAAGTGTATGCTCTTGACCTTTTGCTTCATAAGCTCCACCTCTAATTTCCATCTTTAGAGTCCTACTTCCTTGCAGATGTTCAACAAATGTTTGCTAAACAGGAACCTCAACTATGACTTCCAAAGAGAAGTTGTGGTGGAATACACCTTGTGGTTTGCTATGAAGATCGTGTTTGTTCATTTGGGGTGTCACGTTGACTAGTGAATAGGAAAGCTCACTTTTCAGTGTGTCTGCGAGTGTTTCTGGAGGAGACAGGCATGTGTATTGGTGATCCAAAAAGGGATGACCTGTCCTAAATGTGGTTGCCACTACATAAATAAAAGAATAGAAAAGTAAGGCAGAAGGGGGACACACGTATCTCTTCATTCTCATTCTTCATGTGCCACTACCCTTGGACTTCAGACCCTAGGATCCTTGGCCTTTTAGCTCAGACATGCATCAGGGACTGGGGCAGGAGGCGGCTGGGGCTGTCATCCTCGGACTATAGGCTACATCCCTGCTCTCTGGGTCTGAGACTTCTGGCTCCCTGATGGAGCCCACTACCAGCTTCCCTTGCTCTCCAGCTTGCAGTCAGCCACCTCTCCAGCCTCAGCCATCTTGGGAGCCAGTCCAGGAAGCTTCTTCTTACATAAATGTATGTTCCATTTATTCTGTTTCTCTGGAAAACCCTGACTAGTATCAGGATTTACTATCCTATTCAGATAAACTAGCTTGTTTGCTGCCTTTCAGACAGAAATGACTTCAAGAATAAATGTTCTATGAAGATCCCACCATTGAGAACTGAAGAGCTGTTTCAATGGCATAATTGGCTTACCAGATTTTATTGGAAGTTAGTCCCTGAAGCTTAAATATAATTTGCTTCCCCTTCATTGTTGTAACATTTTAGCTTAGGCTTGTTTAATTCAAGTCAACTATCATTTCCTGACACCCTAGGACAGGAAGACAAAGCCAAGTGCTACTAGTGACACAAAAACAAGGAAGATGGACTCCCCTGTCCTCATGTTGCCTGCAATCAGGCCACAGGGAAAACATCACCTACAAATGCAATGCAGTGACAAATACAAGGTAGCTGCAACTAGAGAACTGGAACAGTGCAAGTCCTGTGGCCATGGAAAAAGGAATTTTTCTTCAGGCTCAGTTAGCATGTCTACCAACCATATTCAGGAAAAGGGTGTGTTTACTGTGTGCACAGGGAGCTTGTAACTAAGAACGTGATCTCCTGTAGCCTTCCATTCATTTAATCCAGTAATGTTACCCAAAAGGCACATCTCGGTCTCCACAGAAAACAATCACTGAAGAAGGAAGTTTAGAAATAACTGCTTAAAGCCATCTACTTCCTTTTTGTTTACAACTTGAATCATGAAATAAACTGTGTTTTCAGTTGTGATATTATGCTACCAATGTTTCCTTTTAAAGGAACTGAAAATTAAAATCTTTATCATTGGTCAAATAAAATCCAAGGGATAAGGAACAAAGAATTTGGTTTTATTAAATGATGTCTGCAACTTCTCAGAATGCAAATCTCAAGGTTTATTCTCCAAGGGAAGTAAAGTGAGTCCAAGTAGCTTAGAATACATTTTCTGTGACTCTGAAAGAAGCAATAATTGCATACCGTGTCCTTCAGTTCTGACACTGAAGCAGGGTTAAGTGTGTTCTTAGATTGCTTTAGGGCAATGTGATATATGCGCTCAGAGAAGACAACAAGTCAGGATGTGGCAGAGGAGAAAACTCCAGTACCTTCCACGAAAGTTGCATCTATGGGTGTTTTCAGCACTGCGGCCTGAGGAGAGGGCAGTCCATTTTTTGTGCTGTTGGACTGAGAGTGCCACAAAACCACACTGGCATTAGGGAGGGATACCTCACTTTGATTAGTAAAGTTTGAGAGAGCAAGGATGCAGGTAGGACCACATGTGTAATAATCCTCCATATAAAGCAAAAGAGAGGCACAATCTCCTGTGTAGTCTAATTTGGCTTTAGAAGACACATATAGGCTCCCTCTCCAAACATAATTCACTTTAGTCTTATCTTTATCCAAGGCCAAGCTTCAAGTAAGAAGGTGGAAGGCCCACACATACAACATTCTGGCAAGCACCAGGAATTTGTGTCACAGGCCTTCACGGGGAAGGTGGGGGTAAGGAAGGAAGACTTGAGAAGCCAGTTTAGATCTGTGAAAGGTTCTTAGGAATTGGGAGGGCTTGGCATGGTAAAATGCAGATCAGTACCCCAGTCCCCCATGTGGTATCTGTGAGAACTAGACACTATGTTAGTACTCCCATGCTCAGAGACTAGCTCACCTACAGGGACAAACCAAAGCCCTACAGGGCAGAGCACTCTCAGGTAGAGTCTGACAAGGCATATAACATACGTCCAAGGGACCTCAGGGAAACCAACATATATTCCCATGAAGAATGCCACAGGGGTGGGCTCAGCGCACGACATTTCTTGGTATGACTAAAAAGAGACAGAGAAACAGACTACTTCAAACATGATCACAACTCAAGGATTCCTAGGTTTAAGGTAACAAGGCCTTCTTCCATCTGGGACAAGAGTCAGTGTTTTGCCTTTCGTGTTATTCATGGTTTTAACTCTATCCAAACTTCACGAACAGACTGAAAGCTCTTGAGGGCCAATCCTTCTTGTAGCTCAGCAGTGAGTGGTGATAAGACTACCAATCACAAGCAACACTCTCATTCCCTGAAGCAACTGGCATGCATGCTGCTCCACTAAGCTGCCACCTAGCTCTCTGAGGATAAGTCCTGTTCTGAAGGAAAACCATGATTACTTTAAGGGGCTTCCCATAAAAACAGAATTCTAAAGTTTCTGGAAGCAGAAGGAAGGATATGCACCATGCTGTGTGGATTACAATTATCCATAGCTATAACTTTGGAAAACAAGAGACGCCCTGGAGAAAAGAGTATTCTCACTAGAAAGAAAAAAGGCCACCTTGAGAAGCTGTGTATGGAACACGATTCAAGCTCAGAGTGCAAGTTTGAGTGCACTCTGCCGTAACTGACTCTACCATAATTTTTCTTGCTCTGTGACCCTATAAAAGGGTCTGTCACCCAACCTCTCCAAGCTTCATTTTATTTTTTACATCTGTAAGGTAGAATAAATACATGTACAGATGATGATTACTGTTCACTTAAGTATTAGCTGGTGGTAGTATACAAGTGGTGACTACCTTTCTTTCTTCCCACTATAAAAATCAATCCGCCACCCCCGCAAAAAAGGAAAGAGTCACAAAGAAGAAAAACTACCTCCTACTCATGAAAATAAAACAGTGGCATTGTCAGAAAAAAGTTATTTCTATCTGAGGATTACTAACAAACACCGTCTCCTTAAAGCTATAAACCAAGCTAAGTCAGATCAGTGCATCTGACCAAAGCGGCTTTCCAAGCTGCAGAAAGTGGGTCCGGATCCTGGACTTGTGCTGCTGGACATGTGGGGCCCTGGGGGGAGGTAAACACCAGCTTCAGCTGATGAGAACATACAAACAACCAAGGTGTCAGCAATAGGGAAAACCAACAATATAATTTATACCTAAGTATTTGTTTTACTAAAGTTACTTAAAAGATCCAGTACTTCTTTGGCTATAAGTATAAGAAATTATTAAAATAACAGACATGCCACTTGAAAGTTTATGTTCATGGAAATCTTGTATATAGATCTTGATCTAACAGTCAACTCTGCTAAATAATACCAGATAAAAACAATATTTACGAAGCATTTGTACTATGTCAATCAGTACCCATTCTCAGTCTTTCATGAATTAATTCACATAGTTCTCATAACTACCCCATAGGACAAATGGTACAATTCTTTATACAAATGTATGTATTTTTATAGATTAACTGCTTGGCAAGCAGCTGGAAAGGATGAGTTGACTGTTGATTACAATCAGACTTGAAGAAATGAACACTGAAATCAGTAACAGTTCTGAAGATACATGCCAACCAGCAATGGCACTCATTCACTCAGAACTCCCCAGCCTGACTCTAGATAAAGAAACAATAAGCACAGTTTTTAAGCAGTGAGCAGTCTGTGTTTATATAGCAGGTAGCAGAGCAAATAAAAAAGCAGCAGTAGAATAAAGATATTTCTCTTTCCATCACCAAGACAAAAGTCATGAAAAAAACTTAGCTTCTCTGCTGTCTTTGTGCAAACTGAGGGCTCCAAACACTTAACCAGTGACCTGCATACAGGCAGGATGGTCCAGGACTCAGTAGATACCAGTTTCCCTCATGTACCAAGCCTAGGGGAGGGAGATGGCTTTTTATGATCCAAATCACTTCATCTCTGAATTAAAACAAAATGAGCACTGTAAGACTCCCAAGAGTCCCAGCCCAATCTCAGAGGAGGCCACTGATGCTCAGAATGGGGAAGAGACACCCCCAAAAAGATAGTGGACCACTTAGGAGGTCACCCAACTCTCAAGAGATTCATGGCACTGTGATACGGCTCTTGGTAGGTGATCCACAAGGACATTTCCTGGAAAGTTAAAATGAAAACTTCTACATATGAGTGGTGCTGACAATAGTGACATTACTTAAAAATAGTTTTTTGAAGTTATAATGCAGTTACGATCATTTAAATGTCTTCCTGGTGACACTAGACCACCATCCATATTTGTGTAGAAGAGAGTCCTAAGCTTCAAAGTCCTCCAGGAAAGCAAACACAGATACAGTTCTGTGGGCCAGAAAGCAGATGGTCAAAGGAAACTACCAAGGGGTGGGGCTGCCTATGGCCTAGTTCTACAGGAGGGCACAGATAGAATCTGGCTCAGGAGTTTGGGGATCACAGGACTTTGAGTCATGAAGGTTCCCAGAAATCACTTGGTTACCACCTTCACTTGCAGATAAGAAAACAGAGGTGCCAGGAAGGGAGACTCATTCCAGACACAGAACAGCAAAGGACAAAGCTGAGATACAAACCCAGGTTTATCGACTGCACATATGGTATACTTCAGATTATCCCAGTAGGTGAATCTAGAAGAAACCAGGTTGCACTTTTTAAATTGTGGTAAGACTAACAAAAATTTTACCATTTTAAACCATTTTTAAATATACAGTTCAGTGCCAGTAAATATATTCACTTTATTGCATGACCATCACCATCACCTTTCTCCAGAACACTGTCATCTTTCCAAAGTGAAACTCGACATCTACTAAACAGTAACTCCCATGCTGCCCTCTCCACAGCCCCAGGCCCTGGTAACCTAATCTACAGTCCATATGCATTCACCTATCCTAGGTGTCTCATGTAAGCAGACCATAGGCTATTCATCCTCATGTCTGCACTATTTCACCTAGCATGATGTCTTCAGGACTCATTTATCCTACAGGATGCATCAGAATGTCATTCTTTTTTGTGAGTAATACCCTCTTGTGTGTACATTCAACATTGTTTATCCATGCATTGTTGATGGATACTTGAGTTGTTTCCACCTTTTGACCACTGTGAATATCACTGCTGTAAATATTGCTGCACAAATATCTATTTGAGTCCCTAGGCTACAGAACTTTAAAAGTTTTAACAAACTCACAGGTTCTTATAACTCCTGTAAGGTAGAAACTAATATTATCCCCATTTTACAAAGACGGGAACCATGGCACAGAAAGGTTAAGCAGTGTGCCCTAGATGACAAAGTGAGCAAGTTGCAAAGTCAGGTTTAAGCCCAAGCTACTTGGCTCAGAGGAGTGAGGCCACAGTTGGAAAGAGTCAGAATGGTTATAAAAAATATTTGTTACAGTGGCTTCCTCTCAGGATGAAAGTCAAAATCCTTCCAGTGTGCCACAAGACCCACCTATTCTGCACTACGTTCTCTCCTGACCCGGGCATCACCACCCTCATTTCTTACCCTTGTTCTCAACCTGCCTACTCACACTCACTCTTCTACAGTCACAGGGAACTTTTGTTACTCCTCAAATCTGCAGGTACCCTCCTACACAAGGGCTTCTGCATTTGCTCTTCCTCTGCCTGGAATCCTGTAGCCCATATCCTCCATTCACCTTGGAGACTTTTTCAAATGTTACCTTCCCGAAAGAGGCTTCCCTTGACACTGTTTAAACTCCAACCCAACAGACCCCACCCTTCCATGTTTCATTTAGCATGCTAGAGGCTTTATGTTTGTCTGTTGACTGTCACACACACTGGAATGTAAATACCAGTCTGATGGGCACCAAGAATGGAAGGGCTTCATGAGCAACACATAACACCTACTGCCACCTGACAGTTACAAAACCTCTGCTATGAGTATCATCTCACTTGGTCTTCATAAAATGACTGCAGTGGCTAGGAGGAATCATACCATGAAGGTCAGCCTCCTTCTCTACTGCTGGTCAGAATGAGTTCTTGGTGTCCTAAGGCATGACTTGTACTTACTTAGCATAGCTGTTGTCCTGGAAGCCCGGGGCCGTACCAGCCTGCCTAGGAAGACCAAGCACCCTGCCCCTCGCTAGTGAACGCCCAGAGGCAAAACCATGTTTCAGAATCAAAAATCCTTTTCCACTTGCTTCACTGCAACAAAAACTAGGGCAGTTTTTATGAGGTGACAGTCACCAAGACTCTACTTTTGAAAGCTCCTATACCACTCATTCAACCTTAGATGCAGAGATATTCTATGCTGCTGCATCCTCCAGAGCTTTAACAATAGTTCAAAAGAGAAACAGCAAGACAAATAGGGAGCCTCATGACCCCAAGTTTGTGCTTTGTTCTCCCCCTGCAGTACTCTGCCCAACTGCCCTTGCCTTCTTTTCCCTGCCAATCCCCCCCACCTCTCACCTCCCACATGCCGGGCATGATGAATGCCTAGGATTCTCAAATGTTCTCATCTGTCTCACCCCCTGTCCTCCACAGAGGCTGCCCCTCACCTCTGAAATGTCACCTCTTCTCACTGTCCTTCCTCTGCTACCTTTTCATCTGGTCACTCCCTATTTTTCCTTCATTTTAAAAGCATTCCCTGACCTCCGGGCCAGAGCAGCCCTTCTCCAGGCACGCAGTCTGTGTCTGATGGAAATGCAGCACTGTGCCACACTGGGCCCACTTACTTGTTCCCTCACTACCCCATATATAACTAGCAACAGCTTCAGAGCAGACTGTGCATTTCAGCCTTGGTGGCAGGAACAGGCACTGTCCAAATAATCGCTAATTGAATGGCAATGAGATCAGCCTCTAAAGGAGGCAGCTTCTGAAGAAGGGTGGGACTACCTGCCCTGGAGTTACCCTCTCACTACTGATTTACAACTTGCCCTTACTATTAGTTCTCTGCGGAAACATGCTCCACCTACATCTCTCCTTTTAAAATAAATAAATAAACAAATAAATGTTGATCAGTCAATTACATAAATATGTTCATTGAGACACTGTTAGTAAGAGGAAAGGGCTGGGAACAGCCTATATACCCAAAAATAGAGGAACTGTTAAATAAACATGACTTCTGTTACCCTGGGAGAAGATTACACAGTTATCAGTAAAGTAAAATAAGCAAAGGACTTGAGGTAAGAGATGCTGGATTGGCTTCTCAAGCACATTGCTTGATCTGTGAAAGTTCTACAAAACAGGAATATTCCCTTTTTCACATGGAGTGTTGTGATAAAGAAAAAGATAATAGATATAAAACACATTTTACATTTCAAAGCAGTATATAATACAAGCCAATTCAAATTATAAATATGGGCTACTTCTGGGAAGATGGCAGAATGGTAAGCAACAGAGAAAACAGCCTCTCTGAGAATCACTGTCCAGATACCGGAATATAGCATGGAGGAAGACAAGGAGGGAAGTGGATCCCCTAGACACAAGAAGAATCTGGAATGTGAACTGAAACCCATAGAGAGAGTGAAAAGAAAATCTTCAATGAAGAAGAAGGCGGTAGCCGGTGGCGCCTTCTCCCTGAGAGGGAAATCACTGCACGAGAGGAGCTGTTGGAACCTGCAGATGCACTGTCACTGTGACAGTGACGGCTGGCGACCCCGAGGCCTCTGCAGAGATGCAGCAATGGAGGGGAGCAGCGCACATGGAGGACTGGACTGGCTGGCAGGGAGTGCAGAGGGCTTAGTCCTCCTGCAGGATACAGCAATTAGCCAATTACCTGCGAGGCATTTTTCAGATGGGCTGGCTGAACTCAGAAACCAGAAGAGCAGGCTTCATCTAGCACCTCCCAGCTGGGGTCAGACCTGTAGAAATTGCTTGGGATGCAGTGAGCCCAGTGAGTCTGGTCTCTAGGCAGGCCTGCTGAGATTATGTACTACTCTGCCAAAAAGCTACTGCTGGCTTGCATGATTTAGGGCTCTGTCTCCACAGGTCGTCTACTAGTGAAATAAGAGAGAGTCCTGGAGGTGGACTGTTTGTTTTTCTTTTCCTTTTTTCCTCTTTCTCCTTCATTGTTTTTGAGTGTGAAAGTGGTTCCTAGCATCTTTAGGGGTGTGGTTCTGTTCTGTTCATTCTTTTATCTCTTCCATCTCCCTTTTCCTTCAGTCTTCTGTACCAATTAACAAAAGTTGGTGTGATCCCACTTTGTCATCAAACTTTACTTCTAATCTCTTTCTCTTCTTCCACTTCTCTATTTTCTCCTTAATCCATTTTAAAATTTAACCCCTGAGGGGAAAATTGACAAACTAAGGACTTATATATTACACAAAACTCTCAGGTTTGTTTTACATTTTCTTATATAATCACAAATTGCAAATTAAGGGTTAGCTCAGTTTATCATTTTCTAGGCTGTGTTTTGATGCCATTGGCACCACTATAGCCCAAATTGACATAATTGTTCTAAACAGCTGTTGGTCCTAGTATTTCATGGCTGAAACTGACTAGGGGTCACAGAAAATACTGTGGCACAGTGCCAAAGAAGCAGGGACTGGGCCAAACAAGCAACAACTTCTTATCTCCAACAAACTGAAGAGGTAAGATCTTCCAACAGACTCAAAATCCAAAACCCAGCTACACCTAGAAGATTCCTCAGAGAAGTAGTCATCACCCAAGGGTCCTAAGTACTAGCAATAAAGAAACTCACCATAGGCAACTTACAAGCATCACTCCAGGAATTAAATTTTTAAAAAAGAGAGAGAAAAAATAAAATGAGAAGACACTTAAACAAAATGCAACCGCAGATATCCAGTTCACCAAAGGTGAAACCAAGGGGCAAAAAGGTGGGACAAACTGAAAGCCCCCTCACCAGGCCTCTCTGAAGTGTCAAGAACAAAGTAATTGAATGAGGCACTGGAAAAAATGACATCAGAAATAATCTCCCAGGTAACTATAGAGATTACCAAAATATACACCATGCTTATCAACATTAGAGCAGAAACAGACCAAAAAAAAAAAAAAAAACAGATGAGCTTAAGAAAATTGTGGAAGCTCAGCATAGAAAAGAAATGGAATCCATAAAACAGATTCAAGTAGATATCCAGGAGAAAAAAAACCCACTGAAAGTATTTAAATCAGATTAGGGCAATGTGAGGACAGGATCTCAGCTATTGAAGACAGGCTTGCAGTTAGCTACCACGAAAAGAAACATTTCTCAAAAATAACAAGGACTATGACAAATCAATCCAGCAAATGTTAGATGAGGCAAAGAAGAATAACTTAAGATTGACTGGCATTAATAAAACAGCAGGAGATACTATAAATGACCTTTAAAAAGAATGTTCACAGACATCATGACAGAAAAGTTTCCTGGTAGACAAAAAGAATTTGACATACATAATAAACAAGGCATATAGAACTCCAACTGGCGATAATAAAATATATATATATATAGCCAGGCATATCATAGTTAAGATTCCAGAAATTCACAAGAATAGAATCCTAAAAGCTGTTAGACAAAACAAACAAATTACCTACAAAGAGAAGTCCATCAGAATCACAGTGAACTTCTCAGCACAAACTCTCAAGTAAAGAAGAGCTTGGAATAAAATAAGTACTCCAAGATCTAAACTTTCAACCCAGATTAATGTACCCCACAAAACTATCTTTGAAAACTGATGGAGAAATAAGAAACTCCCATGACAAAGAACATCTGAAGAAATTTATGACCACCAACCCAGCACTCCAAAATGTTCTGAAGGATATTCTAAAAAGAGACAATAAAGACAATAGCTCCATGAACTCCAACAGAAGGAATCCACCAGGGAAGGCAAACAATTAAAGGAAGGGGAAAAAAGGAGTGGGGGGAGCCAACAACAGGAAAATATCATGACATGGATAAGTCAACACATATCAGTTATAACCATCAATGTTAATGGTCTCACTTCACCAGTCAAAAGACACAGATGAGTAGAATGGATCAAGAACCAAAATCTAACAATATGTTGCACACAAAAAACATATTTAATTCAAAAAGAAATTTAAAGACTGAAAGTCAAAGGATAGAAAACAGCATGTGACAGGAACCCAGAAAAAAACAGGGGTAGCTAGTTTACTTGCAGACAGAGTGAATTTTAAGTCAAAACTGGATAAGAGAGATAAAGAAAGTCATGACAGCCTCATAAAGGGAACAATCCTAGAGGAAGAGATAACAATCATAAATATATGTGCAACAAATACCAGTGCACTCAACTATATAAAACAAATACTAATGGTCATGAAAAATCAAATAAGCTCTAATACAATTGTATTGGGAGACATCAATATGCTACTGTCACAAAAAGACAGATCAACTGGGCAAAAAAATCAATAATGAAATATCAGAACTAAATCAAACTATTGAACAAAAGGACTTAGTAGATGCCTATAGAGTGTTCCATCCCACAACATTTGAATACACACTCTTTTCAGGTTTACATGGGATATTCTACAAAACAGACCACATAGTGTCTCATAGAACATGCTTAACAAATACAAAGGAATTGAAGTCATCCTATACATACTATCAGATGACAGTGCAATGAAATTGGAAATCCATGCCAAAGGAAACCATAAGAACTTCATAAACACATGGAAATTAAATAGTACACTCATGAAAAACTAATGGGTCCCAGAGGAAATTACAGAAGATATTAGGCAGAAGATGTTTTTACAGTTGAATGATAACAACAATACAACATATTGGAACTTTTGGGACACAATGAAAGCAGTCTTAAGAAGGACATTTAGAGCAGCAAACATTTCAATATCAGGAAAACAGAGCAAGTACATATAAACAACTTAATATCGAACCTCAAACTTCTAGAAAGAGAAAAGCAGGCTAAGGCAAAAGCTCATGCAAGGGAGGAAATTATAAAGATCAAAGCAAAATTGACACACTGGAAACAAAAAAAAATGATACAACAAATCCACAAATTGAGTTGCTTCTTTGAAAGATCAAATAAAATTGACAAATCCTTAGCCAACCTTATCAAAAAAAAGGGAAAGAAAAGACTCAAATCACACAATTAAGAATGAAAAGGGTGAAATGACAACAGACCCTGTAGAAATCCAGAAGACCATCTATACCTACGTTGAAAACTTAATTCTAATAACACAGAAAATACAGAAAAAAATGAACAGAATCCCTGATACATATGAATTATCAAAGCTGGATCAAGAAAATGTGAACACCCTAAATAACCCAGTATCAATAAATAAAACTGAAGATGTAATTAAAAACCTATCAACAAAGAAAAGGCCAGGCCCTGATGGATTCACTGCTGAATTCTACAAGAAATTTAGAGAAGACCTAACACCACTACTTCTCAAACTCTTTAATGAAATCGAAAAGAAGTAATACTTCCAAATTCATTCTTAGAAGCAAGCATTTCCCTGACACTAAACCACTGATGGTGGGAATACAGGCTGGTGCAACCACTGTGGAAATTAGCATGGAGATTACTCAAAAAACTAGGATTGGAGGTCACATTTGACCCAGCTATTCTCCTTCTGGGTACCTTCCCAGAAGAATTAAAAACATTATACCACAGCAATATATGTGCACCCATGTTTATGGCAGCACAATTTGTAATACCTAGATCTTGGAAACAACCTAAGTGCTCAATGACTGAGGAATGGATAAAAAAGATGTAGTCTTTTAATACAATGAAGTACTACTCACTGATAAAGGATAAACTGGAGACTTTTATAAGTAAATGGATGCAACTTGAGACCATACTGATAAATCAAATAAGACACATATGTGTAAACAGCATATTGTCTCACTAAAGTAAGAAGCTGTTTCCTTTCTCTTTCTCTCTCTCTCTCTCTCTCTCTCTCTCTCTCTCTCTCTCTCTTTTTGGTACCAGGGATTGAGCTTACCACCTTGTGCTTACCAGGCAAGTGCTTGAGCTGCTGAGCTAAACCCCTGGCCCATATTACTGATTTCTGAGTTTAAAAACATTATAATTATGATGACTAATAAGAAAAAGGGCTCATGACTGTGAAAATGATATATACAAAAATGTGTAAGACTACATGAATTATGTGTCTATTTTAGATAATCCTTAGAAGAAATCAGCAGAAATGAAATATTACTGGGTGAGGGGGGGGTCAGCAAATATTTTGTTGAGGATCAAATAATAAATACTTTAGGCTTTGTTGGCCAAAAAGTTTCTGTCATAGCAGCTCAATGCTGCCTTTGTAACCCCAAATACCATAGACACCATGTAAAGGAAAGAACACATCTGTGTTCTAATAAAACGTCATCTGTAGACACTAGGATTTCATTTCATATTCAGGCGTCACAAAATAGTACTGTTCTTTCTTGACTTTCAACAATTTCAAAATGTGAAAGTTTCTTTGCTTGCAGTCCTCAAATACAAGCAGCAGGTGCTTTGGCCTACCAGATTCAGGTGGGTGACCCCTGGGCCGGGGCAATGCGTAATGAACAATTTTACCGTTAGGTGACTTTTTTATTTCAAGGAAGGAAGAAAGACACTACAAACTCCTCATGTCAATCAAAGCCAGTCACACTCAGATTCATACACGAGTCAGTTCTCCCCTGCACTCAAGCCACATTCTCTCCTTGGAGACTCAATGACATGACTCACTGCTTCTTGCTTGGGCATTTCAGGTTCCCTTTTGATGTCTTTACTCTCTCAGCACACACTTTCCTATTTTTCTCAAAACAAATCCTAAGATTACCTACTCCAGGAATTCTCCCATAACCAAGCTCAATCCAAACCAGTCATCCCTTTGCTTAAGCAATTTGAAAGTGTGAGTGTAAGTGTGTGTATGTGTGTGAGTATGAGTGTGTGTGTATGAGTGTGTGTGTGAGAGAGTGTGTGTGTGTATGAGTGTGTGTGTGTATGAGTGTGTGTGTGTATGAGTGTGTGTGTGTATGAGTGTGTGTGTGAGAGAGTGTGTGTGTGTATGAGTGTGTGTGTGAGTGTGTGTGTGTGAGTGTGTGTGAGTGTGTGTGTGTGTGTGTGTGTGTGTGTGTGTGAGTGTGTGTGTGAGTGTGTGTGAGTGAGTGTGTGTGTGAGTGTGTGTGAGTGTGAGTGTGTGTGTGTGTGTCCCTCAGTTGTTACATCACAGTGTATCCTCTCTTTCTCAGTAAGACCCTGTGATCAAAGGTATCTGCCACTTTACTACCTCCCCAGCACCTGCTGGCAGCCTGTGTACAGCACAGTAGTTAAAACTGCTCAGAAACACAGGATGAGTAAGTAGTAAATGGGGGAGCTCAGTAAATGAAGGGGTTCACCAGCAGATGGTCCAGGCTTCTGTCATTCATCTCTGTGATGTTGTGATAGTTTCACAATCTGCAGATCTGCCACAGTTTGCTATGTTGCCCATTATGATGGTTCATCTGGTCACTATTTGGCACATTCCAAGCTGCTGCAAAACCAATTATGTTCTGTGCACAGAGCTCCTCATCCCAACTATCCCAATTGCAGGCCTTAGCATCAACATTACACAGTACCATTATATAAAGATGCTGTGAATCAATGAGCTGGCTACAGAGGATTTTAAAAAGGAAGAATGGTGAACCAACCATGTGAAACCTGACTTAATCAAATACAGTGTTCTTCTGGGACCAGAAACCAGTGAGGCAAGGACTGCCAAGCCACACAGAGAACAAGAGCAGAAACAGATGTGTAATGAGAACTCAGTTTTGTTCTCGCGGGTGTCAGTCCTAGCCAGCTAACAGAGCCCGTGTGGTGCCACCTACTGCTAAAGACAGGCGAGAGCAGGCAGAAAGCTGAAGAGCTGTTTCCTCATGGCTCAGCACCTCTTCAAAGACAGACTCTGAACAAGGGCCTCGGAATGTGTCCAATTACTACTTGTTATTTACTGAGACTAGTATCTTGTGTGGCAGGTGCTGTGCTAAGTGCTCCATATGCATCGTCCCAACATAACTCCATGAAGTAGGTACTTCCTCCCTCCTTCTAATAAAGACGGGAAGCAGATGAGAAACTGTGGCTTGAAACATACTTATTAAGCGGCCCCTGGGCCAAGCGCTGTGGTAGGCCTTGAGAACTCAATGTGAAGCAAATCAAATGGTCTCTACTTTCATGCAACTTAACTTCTTCCTAGTGAAAGAGGGGAAAAAAAAAAAAAAACCTCAACAAGCTAATGTTGAATGTATAAAGTGCTATAAAGGACATAAACAGGTCAGATGGGTAAAGAGTCATTCGTACTGAAAGGAAGAAAAAGAAGGGAGATTTTACAGAAAGGCTCAGCCTGAATGAGCAGTGAGTCTCTGAAGATTGAAACAGCACACAAGGGGGAACCAAAGACCAGACTGGATATACCGTGTGCTTAGGGCTCTCACAGGAACCCCACCAGCGCAGAACCCTATAACCAGGTGTGCACACAAAAGGGGCAAGGGCTGGAAGCCCATATATGTGCAGCAAAACCTAAAGAAAATTTAGAGAGGGTTTGTAAAACACAGAATCTAGTGGTTAGAATGAGATGACAACCCCATGCTACTTCGTGTCTAAGGAAAGTTCCTGGTGCTTTACGAGCAGATGAGCCTACAGTGCATGTCACTACGGCTGGCATGGCAGAGCTGCCGGGAGGCAGTCTTCTGGAGCGGGGCTAACGGAAGCCAGCAATCTGCTGGTGCCTGGCTGGGCTGCCATCCACCCTCAGTACCCTACTAGAGCGATTCTCACCATAAGTTTTAAATTTTGTATCAGACCTACAGATGGGAACTTTTTAGTCCCTGTGCATTTGCACTCTGCAGAATCTACTATTGTTGAGAAGTTACATATTCCTTAAAATGCTTCCATCCCTACTTTCTATGACAACTCTCTCTCTCACCTCCCCCTTTCTAGCAATCTCTTGAATCCTTCCCCTTCTCTCCATTTCCACAGCCCTCATCTTTTCTTATATGGATTACTCCAAAAGTATTTTAGCCAGTCTTGCCAGCTCAGGTGTAAATCCCTGCATAGTGCTCTCCATGAAGAGGAATCTGGATTTTTTCCTAAAATTTGAATCCAGTACTATCTCCTCCCTAGATGAGCTCCTCCAGTGCAGCCCAATACACACAACTTAAGTTCAAGCTCCAAGAAATGGGATTCAAAGCCCTCTCTTCCCTAAAAAATGTCGACTTCTCACTTCTTTCTCCTTATCAGCCTCTCCCTCTCCCAGCTCACAGATATACTACTGAACTACCTGCAGTTTTCCTTATGGGCCAGTTTTTCTCTTGCCTTTATCAATCAGTGAAAAAGGCTCTTTATGCTGGGAATGTCCCTTACCACTACCAGCATTTGGTTAAATTTATTATTTAATGTTCACAAGCATAATTTTAAGCACATGTTTTACATAAAAACAATGAATCCACTACCCAATCTAAGAACTAGAACATTCACAATTTCAGTTGCATTGTATGGCTCCTTTCCGAGTCCTCCAAAGGTAGCTACCATCATAAATTTTGATCATCGATTTTCTCCCTTTACATAAACACTTACTGAGGTAGAATAATTTTATATATTCATCAAACTATCACCACAATCAAGGTAATGGTATTGTTTCCACTGTTTCCCAAAAGTTTCCTTTCATCCCTATGCAGTCTCCCATCCCACACACCTCACTCTCTCCATCCCTTTTCCCAGGCAATTCTAATCTACTTTCAGCTATCAAAGACTACAGCAGTTTACGTTTTCTAGACTCTTCACTGTGATTCTAAATGCATCAACAGTTCATTCCTCTTGTGCCTGACTCATAGTAGTCTGCTGTATGAACATACTACCATGACTTGGCTACCTCCTACCAACTGATGGGCTTCTGGATATGAAACACATACAAAAACTGCTATGAAGAACTGTGTAAAAGTCTTTAGTCATCTGCTCTCTTTTCTCTCTGGTAAATAAAACGGCTGGGCCATATAATAGGGATATATTTAACAGTTTTAGAAATTTTCAAATTGTTCTCTAAAATTACTGTTCCCTTTGGCATTTCTAATATCAGTGTATAAAAGTTCCAGGTCCTCAACAACTTCATCAATACTTAGTATAGTCAGTCTTTAACTTTCTAGTAGATATATGGTGGCATTTCCGTTGTAATGGCATTTCTTAATAATTATGCTGAAAAACTTTTTGTGTGCTTACCCTCTTTAAATTCACTTTTATGAAGAATCTGTTGAAAGCATTTGCTTTTTTGTTACTCATCAGTTGTTTTGTTATTGAATTTTAAGAGTTCTTTGGATATTTTGGTTAAAATCCTCATTAGGGATGTGACTTAAATATGTTTTTTTTTCTCAATGTGAGGCTTGTCTTTTTAATTCTCTAAACAGTACCTTTCAACCACCAGAATATTTTCAGGTATTTTTTCTCTCTTTTTGTCTCATTATGGACAATTCTGCTAGAATGTCTTCAAGGTCACTAGTCATTCTTTATAAACTCTAATGTACTTCTAAGTTGACCCATCATGTTTTTCGTTTTATAGTAATTTTCATCCCTAGAAGTTATATGCAGGTCTTTTCTTAAATCTTTCATGATTCTGTTCATGTTCAGTCTTTTATTTTTTAGAACATATGGAATACTACAGTCATAATGGTATAAATGCCTTGTCTAAATTTATCATCTGAATCATATCTGGGTTTTGCTTCATCAGAGGTTTCTTCATTATGCACCATATTTTCCAGCTTCACTGAAAAACTGGTAGTTTTTATTCCATGCCAAATATTACAAGTTCACTGAGTGCTGGTTATTTTTCTGTGCCTATAAATACTACTGAGCTTTGCTCTGGGATATCACTAAATTATATGATATACTTTGATCATTTAAGTTTTCTTTTAAGACTTGTTAGACAGAAGCAGAGCAGTTTTAACTTGGCTGATTTTGCCATTGTACTGAGGTAGAATCCTTCTAAGCACTCTACCACATGATGGTGTTTTTTAACACTAGCTAGTGGAAGCTATATTTATGTTGTGTGAGCACCAGGTATGTCTCTCTGTTTGTTTTGAGCGATCCTTTTTCCAACCCAGGTAGTTTCCTCATGTACTGATAACTTCGCTGAAGACACAAAGGGGACCCTGTGTACACTGCCAGGCCTGTCTGTGCAACTCCTGTCCCTCCAGTGCTCTGCAGTGGCTGCTCTGGACTCCTGGTTTCATCTGACACTGATGCTTTCTGCTCAGATCCCCTCTGCCCATGGCACCACTCGAAGGCTGTCTCTGGGGAGAGACCCAGGGCCACTGTGAAACTCTCACTGTGTTCTATCTCTCTGAGGCCACACTCTCTGGTTGGCTGATGGCCAGTGGTTTTACAATGGTAATTTCATATAGCTTTTGTAATTCTTTCAGTTATTTCAGGAAAGTGGGTAAATCTAGTCCCTATGACTTCAACTTGGGCAGAACTGGACTCTTTTCCTGCTCCTGCCTTGTGCTTTTAGCAATTGCATCATCCCTAAAGAATGTGTTATTTAATGTTGCTTATTCTTGAGCTTTATAAATATAGTGATTATACCTTTTGCATTCTTCTGGGTTTTCATTTTATTTTACTCAACATTATATCATTAACATTTAGCCCAGGATGTTGCAGGTAACTATAGTTTATTCATTTTTACCACTGAATAACATTCCCTTGCATGAAGATACCACAAGATCTTTATTTTTCCATTGATAAAGATTTGGAGTAATACCTATTCATATATTTTGCCTATTAATTTACTGAATTGTTTGGCTTTTCTTACCACTTTGTGGGAATTTTTTTTAATCCTACAAAGGATTCTGAGTCAAATATCTTTCTCAACTGGTAACATGACTTTTCATTTTTCTTATGCATTGTTGAATAGAAATTCTCATTAATACATAATTTTAATGTAGTACAATGCATCAAACCCTTGTGGTTAGTTTTCTAGTAACTGCCTTAAGAAATTCTTTGTTACCAAACCCCACAGTTTTATACATTTTATTATAAAAGCTTTAAAGCCTTTTATACCAAAGTCATTAATATATCTGTGGTATAAAAGATTCAGTGGCATTATACTCACATAAAGTATCAGTGTTCTTGAGCCACTTACTAAATGGCCATCCTCTATCCTATAACTTGCAATGCCACCTGCTTGTCAGCTTCCCATGTATGTTGGCCAAGATCCACTCAGTTCCATAAACTTGCCTACCCTGCATTGACAAACACTGTCCCAACATGGAAAATCTCAGCATTTGTAAAAGAATATCCTCCCACTTAATTTTTCTTCTTTCACCCCTTCCTTCCTAACTGGTATTCTATATTTTTCTCAGTCTCTTATTTACTGGTTAGAACTTCCAGTAAAAGGTTTATTTAAAGCTGTGACAGCATTATTGTGTGGTTTCAAATTTTCTTTTTAAATAATTCTGAAACATTCCACATTAGAATAATGTTTTTATAGGCTTTTTTTTACTAGATATTTCTTATCAAATGAAGGATATTTCTTAGGGTACTAAGAGTTTAGGAAAGTGTTGAACTTCAATAAAATGTCTTCTGCATTTTTAAGATAATCATATGAACTACCTACTCTTGTCTGTTAATGTGATAAATTAGGTTTATAAATTTTATAATATTAAACCACCTAAACCTTCTTGGAGTAATCTCAACTTAATTATGAAATATTATGTTTTCTGTACACTGCAGCATTTTGTGTACCCACATTTGGTTATGAACTTTGCATTCATTTTTACTTTTGCACATGATTCTTCTGTTTTAGCATTGTGACAACTGATTTTACACAATAAATCTGGATTATTCTTTTTCTACTCCCTGAAAAACTTTATGTAACACTACAATGACATGTATGTTGAAAACGTGGTGACATTAATCTATGAAATTATCTGATGCATATGTTTGCTTCAAAGATATGGCTATTATAAATGGTCTTGGGACAAATCAGGTTTTGTTTATGCCATCTCCTTTTTTTAAATTGAGTCAATTTAACTATCCTCCTAGGAATTTTATTATTCCTTCTAAGTTTTATTATTCATTCTAAGTTCAAGATGGAACAGAAATGACACAACAGTTCTGAAGACTCCCCCTAGGTAGTAATGCCTGTGACCTTGTTTCTGACTCTGAGTTCTACTTATGCTATACTGGCGCATGCTTCCCACTCAACCCCAAATCAGTTTTTCTTGCTTATTATCTTTACCAGAACACTACTCACCAAGCTCTACCAATATCACTAAATAGTGCTCTATAGATAACAACGCATCTTAATATATAGTTTTTCTTAATCCTTTAAAGACTTATGAGGTAGATGGTATTATAAGGCTGCCCTTCATTCTGGTATCTTGGACTTCTAGCTTAAACTGTATTTCCTCTTGGCTTTTGTCAATTTAGGCTTTCACTCTATCTCATTCCATCTTTGTAATTCCAGATCAAGGAGTTTCAATCTTTTGTCAGATATCACCTGGAAACCTCACCACCTCTTTAGTGATATCAATTGTCCTAATGTTACCTTTTTAAAAGGCTTATTATTCGCCGGGAGAAAAGCTGTCTAAACTGCCAGGCCAGTTTGTTTTCCAATAAAGACAATCATTATAAGAAGCAGAAAATGAGAGATTGGTTTTTAAAATTCATTTCTCACTGCAGTAGAAAATTATCATTAGGATGACATCGTTTCTGTTACTGGCACAATGAAATGTTTGCTTCACTGGAAGAGTTCTGTATCTGCCTGACAATGAGCATTCAAGTCAGAGGGAGTCAGAATCCATTCATTGCAGTAATGAGAAACAGGGAATTTCAACCCTAAAGTCTTAGGAAAAAGCACTATAACAAATCCATTCCACAGACTTGCTTGAGTAGATTCTCACTGAGTAGATTCTCTGAATAGAAGAAAATACTCTCTCTCTCCTATTCACTGCCAGATATCTCAAAAGAAGAGAAAAACTGTGTGCCTGCCTCCCTTTTCCTACCTTTTGTCATCAGAAATACATCATTCTATTTTCTCTGCTCTCTCAAATGATTCATAATGATTCCTAATCAACTTTACCTTATTTTCTAGCACTGTATGTATAATTCCTATTTCTATCCTTCAAACTCACTTCTCTCCAAACTTCTGTATATTAATTTCATCTTGATCTTTGGGCATTTAACCTGGAAGTCACATTGGCCTTTCAAATTCAGCATATCCAGAAGGTAAACAGCGTCACTACCTGAATATCTACCATACATGTTCAATAATGTAACCGAAAAATCGTATCACTTCCTAAGTTGATGACCCCTTAGTCCACTTTAAATGCCCATACCTCTTTCCACTAATATAATCCACATTTTCTAATACAGATGAAAATTCACACTCAACAGTTCAGACTATGTCAACTCATATCCAATCAACCACCAATTCATGTCAACTGAACTTATAAAATGAAATTTCTATGTATCCATTCACCCATCCATCCTCCATTTATCTATCCCTTCTTTTCAACCCAACTTGAATCACTTCAATTCTATTTGTCATTATTTTTTCTCAAAGAATATTTATTTTAGAAATTTTATAGCAAGAGTAATAGAATTTTTAAAATACAAAAAGAGTAGAGGATAATTTCACTAACCATACAGGTCTATGAGAATAATATACAAATTTATGAATGTCATTAGTCACACCGAAACTATTTTCAACTAGAAACATATTTCATTCAAATGACACATTAACCATCTCACTACTGTCAGATTATTAGATTATTTGCAATGCTATAATGTCAAAAAGAATATTTCATGCATGTGGAATTTTTTCTCCCTATGAATTATTTACAAATGAATATTTCTAAGAGTCACTTAGGTCCAAGGTTTATATTAATGTATTTACCTTGCCAATTGTCTTTACATTTTCCAAAGGTTTACCACACCCTCCCCAGAAATAGGCACCATTTTATAGTAATTTTGCAGTTCAATGATCTCTCCTCCATCCTTCCTTTATTGCTCCACATGGTAAGGATTAAGCACTCCATCTCATCTTTCACAATCATGATGGCAGTTATGTAATAACTGGCAGTTATGTAATAACTGATGGCAGTTATGTAATGTTCCTTATGGGGTAAAGAAGCTCCTTTTCTTTTGTAGTGTGTTGAGTTTTTAACATGAATGAGTATTGGATTTTATTAATCGCTTTTTCTTCATGTATTAAGATGATTATGTAGACATCATCCTTTACTAATATGGTATATTTAATTAATTTCAAATATTAAATGAGCCCTGCATTCCTGGGATAAGTCCTTTGGTCATGGTGAACAGTTCTTTTTACATGGTACTGGATTTGCTTTATTACTATTCCATTAAGGAATTTTCTGGCACTGTTCATAAAGGATATAGATTTGTTACTTTCTTTTTTATAATAACAAAGACAAAGATATCAGAGTACTAGTAGCTTCATAGCTTTGATGCAATTCTGCCTATGTTTTTAAAGTTTATACTATTATTGTCATACATACCACACATATATATGCCATATATTCAACAATATATTATAATTACTCCTTTATACAATATTATATCTTTTAAAGAAGTCAGAAAAAATAGGATAGATGAATATCTTTTTACTAGCTAATATATTTACCATTTCTGATGCTTTTCATTTCTTCCTGGGGAGTTGAATTAAATCTAATACCATTTTATCTGATTCTAAAGGATTTCTTTCTTTCTTTCTTTCTTTCTTTCTTTCTTTCTTTCTTTCTTTCTTTCTTTTTCAGTACCAGGGATCAAACTCATGACTTCACACTTGCCAGGCAGGTCTTTACACTGCTGAGCTAAATTTCCAGCTCTTATTCAGTACGTCTTATAAGGAATATTGTTAGTGACTAATTCTCCCAGTCTTTATTAGAAATATCTTTATTTTGTGTTCATTTATAAAGAAAAGTTTCAATGCAACTGTCTTGGTTACTTTTCTCTTATTGCTGAGACAAAATACCTGATGCCAAAAATAAAGGAAGGAAAGGGTTTTTTATCTTACAGTTTTTCGAGGTTTCAGTCCATACTCAGCTGGCTCCAAGGCAGGGTGGCACGGCTGAGGGGCAACTGCTCATGGTGGCCAACAACAAGAGTAAAAAGGGCAAAAAAAGGGAGAAAGGTAACCTCCTTCCTTCCCCTATACTGTATGCCAGTTGCCCACCCCTGGCTGGGCATCGCACTCACATCGCCAATGCCAGCACTAGACAATGAACCAATCGCAAACCTAGATTCAGCTGCCTCCATAACAGGCAGCTGGTGGGGCCACCCAGACACAAACCACAACAGCAACATTCTTGGTTGAATAAAATTTTGTCTTTAATTTCCATACTCTCAATAGGTCATTCTGCTGTTTTCTGGTCTCCATTATTTCAGATAGAAGGTCAGCCTTTTAAACGAATCAGTAAGCCTGTTAATCATTTTCTCTTGTGGCTTTCACAGTTTTTACTTTGCCTTTCGCTCTCTTTATTTTTTTCAATCTTTTTTCTCTCTATTCTTCAGATTATATAATTTCTATTACTCTATCTTCAAATTCAACTATTCTTTATTCTACAATCTAAATCTGTTGTTCAGTATCTATGGCAACTGTTTTATTTCAGTTGCTGTACTTTTCAACTCTAGAATTTTTTTTTATTTAAAAGAAAAAAAGCAATACAGAAAAAAAGGTAGAAACAATACAAAACCTCAAAAAAACCCACATATCACTAGTTGACAAACCACATACTCCCCGAAATAGCTGTTCATGTTACAAAATTAAGGCAAACAAAGTGAACACACAGTGAAGCTGCAAACAGAAAAAAAAAAAAGATGGAATAAAGCCAATTGAGACAGTATAGTGAAATTGGCACAGAACATCACAGCAGGTCACCAGGACAACAGTAACAGGCAACATTGTATATCCCGTTGTCTTCACAATAGTTGTTCTTCTACTAGGTAGAGCAAAACTCTAGAATTTTTATTGTTTTATAATTTTTAGCTCCTTATAGACTCATTGGTTTATTTTTGTCCTTAATATATTAAACATGCAGTAATAGCTATCTGGACATGTGTGTAATAACTTCTTTGAAATCTCTGTCTGCTAAACTGAAAATCTGAAGAACACTGAGCAGTACTTTCTATTTATCTCTTTTCCAAGAATGTATTACACGTTACTGTTTCTTGTATGTCTCACATTTTGTTAAACATGGACAATACAGATAACATATTGCACTAAGTCTGAATGCTGGGCGCCCCTCTTTGCAAGTTATTGTTATTTGTGTCTTAAATTGATTAAGGTAAATCTGTGAAATGGCTCCATCAAGCATGTGTAGCTATGCTATCAATGCTAAATTACTTTTTTAAAAACTATTTTATTATTGTTGTTGTTGTTTTGATTTTTAAGACTGAACTCTTAAGTTTCCATGGGTTGCCAATCAGCCCTTGATTGAAAAGAAGATACAGTCAAACACCTCAAGCCCAGAAGGCTTTCATCTTCAGTCAACAAATCTGAAAGGTGGGAGATGCAAAGGAAGTTCAAGCTGTTTCAGTCTGCCTACACTTTTGCTTTCTGTTAGGCCCTTTAGTATCTTCAGATTGAAAAGGAAGCTATAGACATTCTTCTTTCCTGCCTTTGCTGCACGTCACTTGGGATAATGTTGCCTTAGTCACTACCACAACTTCTGATGTGTAGAGAAGCTGACTTTTTCACTTCCCTATCAACAAGACTGTCACTTCGAGTGACAGTGCTGTGTGAAAGTGGCATCATGGGCCACTTTAAATCAAATCAAATCCACAGCAAGCTTCCTGGTCCTCACATTCCGCTTTCCTGGGCAAAGCCTCCACACCAGCAAAGCTGTGGGAACACATTAATGAGAGTAAGCCAATCAAGAACTGTAGAGACTTCTACTTTTCTTACTGAAGTCCTGTAATTCTTTAAGTATAAATGCTTCTCAGATTGATATATAACACTGAACAATTTCTAGACTACTGAAACTGTTACTGTGTCAGTTTGTACAAGTTAAGAGTGGCATTTTAAGAAAAAGATTTACCATCTTCTTCAGAGCCATGGTTAGCCCATATTTTAATTTATCCATTATTGTTTCATTTGGCATTTTCATCATTATTTTATTTACATTTTTGTTTATTTACATTTCCCCTTGTGAATTTTCCATTTTCCTCTTTGCTTCTACTTATCTTTACATTTTCCTTATTTCTGACTGTATCATTTTATATCTCTATATACTTAGTATATATTAAACTCACTTATTTTTCTCATATTATTTTTATAATCTTTCAACAAGAACTTTTTATTTCAAGCATTACAATGTTTCTGGTACTTTAAACCTAAGAATATTCCCCAGTTACTCTATTAAAACCAATTGTAGTGATTTCCCAACTAATTCCCTAGCCTCCCATGTTTAGCCCACAGAAAACAGAAAAGATATTCATCAAGCACTTAATGAGTTATTTATACCAACAAATTAACAGTAAGCAGAATTAGTGAAATCCAAATTTTAAAATGTAATGACTTCTATCATACCTATTTATAATATCTTTAGCTTTTGACAAAGTAATACCAAGAGATTCTGGAAAAATATTTATAAATGAAGACATCTGTAGTTTGGTCACATTATTAATATATCAAAAACATTAAATTATTTCAACACTTAGATTACATATTTTCTGACCATCTATTCCATCTCATTTATCCTTGAAATGGCCTCCTTCATGATCAACAAGCTTTAGCCCACCCAGGCTGTGTTTGAAACAGTTGCTAAATGAGTACAACATATAACAGGAACCCAACCAAGGTACATTGACTCAAATGTAACCCTGGTCCCCTTGGTGCAGGTCAAGACATGCTAAGGCAGCCATAATGGAGACCAGGTAGGGTCTATAATCAGAAAACATCATTTTCTATAATGGATGCTCATAAGGATGGACATGCTGACAAGAGGACTTACTGCCTCATTGCACACTCTCAGATCTCACAACAACATGAGATTTACAAGCAGTATGTTGTCAAGAGTCTGATGTTGCTCCCCTTCAAAGCACTACCAAGAAACAATAACATTGCTGCAGTAAAATTTTAATAAAGAAGCTAAGAAACTGTAGCATTTACAAAATTGCAGGATAAAAGCTGATACAGAAATTTTCACTGCTCTATAACACAATCTTAGGATGAAAGATTGTTTATTACACCTGAATTATCATAAAAATAGTATGAACAGCAACAGGGAGTCTCTCCACTCTCTAGTTGCATGTTCTGCAAAAGTAGATGGGTACTAACATTAGAAGCATCAAGGTATTGGCCCTGAAGCAAGGCCAGCAGATTGCTGTAGCTGCTGGTTTCAAACAGGAGCCTAAAGAGAATTCTTTCTGTAGTCTGTTGGCCATTTCAGAACTTTGGAAATGGAATGCTCAGTTCATCAGAAAGAAATAGCAGAAAGAAATAGCGGACTTTAGGGGGCCTGCAGGGGAGAGACCCTGGCGCCTCGGGACCTGCACCATGTGGTTGACTCGGGGTGCCAGGAGAACAAGGAACTCCTCCCCTCTCTGGGGGTGGCTGTGAGTGTGGCAGACTTTTGGCAGCCCAAAGGAGAAAGACCCTGGTGCATCGGGACCTGCACCGTGTGGTTGACTCAGAGTGCCAGGAGAACAAGGTGCTCCTCCCCTCTCTGGGGGATGGCTGAGAGTGTGACAGACTTTTGGCAGCTCGAAGGAAAGAGACCCTGGCAAGTGGGGGACCTGCACCATGTGGTTAACTCAGGGTGCCAGGAGAACAAGGAGCTCCTCCCCTCTCTGGGGCGCGGCTGTGATCCTGCTGGTGTTTGGGCTGAGAATCAGACATCTCATGTCGTCCTGTCCCCCATCCCGTGTCCCCCCTCCCTAGCAAGTGGGAGCCAGTGAACTACACATCTTGTGAAAAGATTGGCTATGTTATTTAGTATGAGCTCCCCATATGCGAAGATAATGACAACCATTTGGAAGAAAACAAGAGACAATATGACAGATAGTGAAGATCTCTGCTTGTCTAGCTTTGAAATTTATGCTTTCTTATGTCCTGTTCTGTTCTGCTTTGTTGTGTTTAATTTTACTCCCTTTTAAAACAAAATAAATAAAAATTAAAAAATAAGAAACATCAAGGTAAAAAAAAAATGTGCAAACAGGGATCAGGGATCACAATGTATTGGGCAATGTGTGGGGCAGGGGGTGGCAAGTTAAAGATACCAAGGCTTAGTCACACACAAGGGATACCTCTAGTTCCATAGCTTAAGCAAGTTTCAAGATGACAACTTAAAAAAAATACTAGCTTCTTAAAAGTGGGGAGAAGGTTCATGAATATACCATTATAAAAACTCTTCCATTCCGCTAAGTCAGTCTTTGGCTTTCTGAAACAAATTCATTTCACAAATGGATATACCATGCTAACTCCACCAAAGTAAAGCTACTCGAGGTCTTTCCTGGTGGAAGTAGAAAGAATTTATGGCACAGTTAGACCAGACAGAAACAGGGAATCTAACCCATTGCTCATCTAGACATCCAATAGATTGGACAAAACTGCCAAGGAACTGCCTGTCAAACATAAAGCATAGCATCAGATAAAATCGTTTCAGAAATACATGTGATCCAAGGGGCTCCTCCATTCATGAACGAGTCATAGAAGAAACAAAAACAATGAATCATCCTTTATCACACTGTGATTATATGAAGGAAATCACCAGTGTGAAAAAAACCACTAGCGATTGGCGTTCTTAATGACTGATTGGGAGTGACTGTCCCAAGTGAATCGAGTCATTAACATAGGGGGAACTTATCCAATACAAGGATTTCTTGGTTGCCTAGCTATAAACAGTACCTTCATAAGGAATAATATAGTATGAAACCAGGTTCTCCTTCTCTATAATTATGCCTAAACTGCCCAAAATCCATCTGTACTGTTGAAGTGAAATAGAAATGGAGCCAGCAGCCCACTGACTCATGCAAAACATCCCAGAAAACTTTCTGAGAGTTTTCCACACCAGAATTGTTCCTTTTGTTCCCAGCGGCCTTCCTTTCTTACATAGTTCTAGAAATGGAGACTGCTTACTAACAAAGAACTAACATCTTCAAGGTATCATGGAGCAGTTGAAGTAGGATCAAAGGAGTGCATTGTGTAATATGGCATAGATGTTACAGGAGCCAAGAGACATGAATTGGATGGGATCACAAGAACAAAATTATCTCAATGCCATAAAAAGGGCTTGAGATATTTACATGCAATGGAATACTGCTCTCCCATAAAGATGGATAATCTTGAGACATTTTTATTATCTAAAAATAAATGCATCTCAAGACCATCATCTTAAATAAGTAAGTCATACACACAAATTTAAACATCACATTGTTTTTCTTGTGTGAGAAGCCCAATGCAAAAATAAGGGGTGGGGAAGGGAGGATAGATATTGGGAAGTAGGAAGAACTTGTTCAAATGGGAAACAAGGGAAGGGTGAGGGGGATGGATGCAAAGAAAAAGATTTTATTTATTTTTTATTAAAATTAAAAAATAATATTTCAAAACAATTATAGGGGAGTAACAATGATTAATACATTGCATATTGTTATCTTTAAATTACTCAGAGTACAAGATATAGGCATTTAACTGTCCAAACTATCAGCACAAACCTTTCTTTTCAATGAATTAAGAGAAATTAGTAGTACAACTTTAACTATAATGTATATAGACTTTTTTTGCTTTTCCCTTCCTTTTCTTCTTCCTCCATCCCAGTTTCTCTTTCCTATTAAATAATTTCTTCCCATTTCATAATATCTATTTTACATTTTGGATCTTATTTACTCTTTTAGCTTCTCACACTAGGGAGACAAAACAATGTTCACACATGTGAATTTGATTTATTTCACTTATGAGTACGGTCTCAAGTTGCATCCATTTACCTATAAAAGTGTCCAATTTATCGTTTTTGTGGTTCACTAGTACTCCACTATATAAAAGTTTCACATCTTTTTTTATCCATCCCTTGGTTGAAGGGCATTTGGGTTGTTCCAAGATCTAGCTAGTACAAATTATGCTTCTATAAACATGGGTGCACATATGTCACTGTGATATGATATTTTTAATTCTTTTGGGAAGGTATCCAGCAGAGGAATAGCTGGGTCAAATGGGATCTTGAAGAACATCCACACTGATTTCCATGATGGTTGCACCAGTTTACACTCTCATTAACAGTGGAGAAGGGTCCCTTCTTCCCCACAGCCCCACCAGCATTTATTATTGGTTGATTTCTTGATGATAGCCATTCTTTCTGAGGTGAGATGGAATTTCATTGTTGTTTTAATTACATTTATCAAGTGACCAGTGATGTTGAATATTTTTTCATATATTTATTTGCTGTTTGTATTTCTTCATCTCAGAAGTATGTATTCATCTCAGATGCGTTTTTGGATTAGATCTTTAAATTTGGGAGGTCTGGGGTTTTTTTTTACTTTTTTTTATATGTTCTCAATAGTATCCTTTGAGAAACAGTTGGCAAAAATTTTTCCTCACATTGTGGTTGTCTCTTTGCTCTGTTTGTAGGTTCTCTTGATGTGCAAAAAATCTTTTTACTAAAATCTCAGTTGTTGCTTCTTTGTGATAGTTCCTATGCAATCAGGGGTTTATTCATAAAGTCTTTGCCTATACCAACATCTTCAAGAGTTTTACCTATCCTATCTTTCAGCAGATTTAATGTTGTGTTTTAATATTTAGATCTTTGATCTATTTAAAATTCAGTTTAGTGCATGGTGAAAGATATGGGTCCAATTTTAATCTTTGGTACATGCAAAGCCAGTTTGTGAAAAGGGATTTTTAAAAGACAGGGAGTTGACGGGAAAAAAAAAGGGAAACAGAGGTTCTGTAAATGGAGAGAAGTAAAAAGCTTAAAGGGAGGGAAGGAAATGGAAAAAGAATCAAGATATATCATGTACAGATATAAATTCCCCATGATGAATGTGATCATTATATATGGCAAACATGTACTAATACAAATGTGAAAGAAAGAAAGAAAGAAAGAAAGAAAGAAAGAAAGAAAGAAAGAATCTCAGAACTAATCCAGAAAAATTACAAAATTCATCTATGAATCAAAAAAATCTGATCTTTAGCCCTACCAGCAATAAGATTAAGTTAATCATTCCTGACTCAGTCTTCCTTTTTTCATAAAATTTCCAACATATACACAGTATTGTTTGGAATAAAATTAAATAACAGCTAATAAAAGATTATGAAAAGTAGTAAATATCTTATTACTGCAAGATATGCTGGGAGCTATTTAAATGAATCTAAAATAAACTAATAGCAATAACACAAGATAAGCCCATTGTAATAAGCCATCATCCAGGAAATCCATCTCCTAAAAACAGGATAAATATTTAGAAGTAACATTCTTGCAAATGTTGGGCCAAGACATAATAAACGATCATAGTAATAGTTTTGGGAAGCAGAACTGGATTCCGTGAGAACATAAGATACATTAGCACTCTACACAAGTATTTCTATTTAACATATAAGGCCCAGTAGGAAATCAGTAAGCCATGTTCTAGTCCATTGAAAGGAAAGAAAATCAGATTCTTAGTCTAGGAAAAAGATACGATAATGTGCTGCTGCTTGAAATTAAAACTGACAATACCCAGCAAAGCAAATATATTTCATCTGCTGCTGTGGGGGTGCTACAGGAAAAGCAGTGTGTATGCCTTGGCCTGGAAAACATCCTCCTTATAGTTTGATGTGAAATAGAGAGGGTGAATGCATCTCCTTAACTTTCAGCTTCAGTGAAGCAAGAGTCATATGAAGTCAATGTGGCAATGTGGCATCCAGTAGAAAATTAAACATAACTGCATTAATTTTTTTTTCTTTTTTGTACTGCACCCAATCAAATAGGCTTTTTTTTCAGAAACGAGTTGAGCCAAACTGTGGCATTTCCATATTCTCTGTAAGTGCCTCTGTGATCATGGCCTTGCCTAGCAGTAGGAAAAGAAAGTGCAGTAGGCCAAGCTTTGGATTTTTCAGTGTATCTGCTGCCCACAAAGCACTATCCTCTCCTAGCTCAGTACTCCTAAAAGAGACATTCAATTGTGCAATGATGTCAAACTTTTTTGAAACAAACTCCTAATGTGTTTATAAAGCGAAAACAAAATCAGTAAACAGTAAATACTAATTTGTAAATAGAAATAAATATCAGAAGCCGTTTATGAATTTTCTTGTTATAGTTGTAAGTTGGGACTTCCTTCTCAGCTGAGATGGGCACAAGCACACCCAGTCTTGAAATGCATAAGTCTGTGTGCTTACACAGAGTTGATTCTGATGTCTGTGGAGCCAGCCACCACAGTGCTGTCTTCAGGGCAAATATCTCTGAAACGCAGTCAAAAATATCCCCGTACCCCATATACGCTAATGCTTCTTATGGTTAGGTTCTTAATAACAGCTTATTCCTAACAGTTTGATGTTAGGAAACAAAACTGAAAAAAGGTGCCTTACAATTAAGATCTAGAATATCTCACATATAGTCCTTTAGAAGATTAAAAAAAAAAACTTCCTAACTGCATTGAAAATCACTGGATCTGTAAGGATTAGTCTACAGGTGTCAAGATACCTGTACCTGAAGAAATCTCACTTGTATCTGAAAAATCTTTGATAATTACCTGATGAATCACTTAATCTATTCTCCACTGTCATGATTTATTGGGGCACTTTGGAATAAGTCAGATTTATTTTTAAAACATCTAAGTGTCTTCACTTCCCCAGTCCCTGCTATTTCTTCTGTGTCACTTCAGAAAAGCTGTTGTGTCATGAACACAGTGCCTGCTTGGCACAAGGACTGACAAGGGTCCTTACCTCATCTATACTGAATGTGTCTTCCCTGATGATCTGTCAGGGTATCTATCTCCCCACCACATCCAGCAAGCATGATGGATTATATTCAATGTAGCCAAAGCAACCCATGACTAATTAAGAAGTATCTCAAGTCAGGCTGGAGTGACAGCCTTGTCAAAGTACCCTTTCTAAACAGCCTATTTCTAGAGATTTACACAGCAAGGACAGGTATATCCAACTGTAAGTGTGAGAAGAGTTAGTATGACTAAGCTGCCAATGCAAGGGGCTACAGTCCTAACTACCAAGAAAGAGAGAGGCAAATGAAAAAGAATGACTAATGCAGCATTCCAGAGGGGCTTCTTGTCTACTTACTAAGTGTTTTTGCTAGGGAGAGTTTTAGCAAGGTACCCTCAACCCAAGAGAAGTTTCACAATAACCTGGATAAGGCATCATTTAATCATTTCATATTCTCCACAAGCACCTCTGTGTGACCTCAGCCAGAGTACCTGACAGCAGGTTCCCCAAGGTGAGATGGGAAGGCAGCAGAATTTAGTTTTTCAACCCAGCACTATTCCTGAAGAGTGCTGGAAGTGGAGGATAGGTTATTTAACCCTTCTAAGTCTTGGTTTCCTTTTCAGCAAAGTGAAATCATGATGACTATTACACATGGTTGTGAGGTTCCAATATGATAATGTTTACAAAGCATCAGCAAAGTGCCTAGCACATATTAGGACTCAGTAAGTGATAATTTATTGGCTCCAAGATTTATTTTCTATTCATTTTGATTATAAGAATTAAAAAATGAAATTTCATGTAGAAAATGCCATGAAATAATGTCAAGGACCAAAAAAGTATACTATAGAGTGTACTTAGGGCCCCATAATATGTGGGACAATATACATGTTCCTGAATTAACATAAACTATGGGAAAACAGGCCAGAGAGAGATGCACCCCAAAGGCCCTTAGTTCACGCTCTGCTGGCTAAAGTATAAAATCAGCTTCTTACTCTGGAATCATTCTGTATGAACATTGTGTACCACAATAAAAAAAGGTGCCTTGAATTCAGAGCCCTTTACACTACAGCCTCACCCCACTTCAGGCTTCACCTCTGACTTCCTTCCTCACACACTCTGTACCAGCCACCTACAGGGCACATTACGACCAGAATACACAGTGTGCGTCCATACCTCCAGTACCTTCTGATACTACTTTTCTCTGGTAGAAATTTCCCATTCTTTGGAATTCCTGCCTCTCCTAAGAAAGATGAGCCCCAAAATACAAGCCATCAGCTGATTCTCAGTAAATACAGCAGTCTTTTATAGTAGGTACCTTATATCGAAACCTGTTTTCACCTCTGAAAAGTTTAAATGTTTCTCCCCATTTTAAACTATGGCTTAAGGAAGACTGTTATTCATGGTAGCTAACCCAGTTAATGCATATCAAAGGCAGGCTTAAACCCACTTAACCCACCCAGGTAAGTTATGACATTAAAGTCCTCAACAGATTATCAGTACTCCAATTCTGAATCAGTCAAGTCCTGGCAGAGGAGAAAACTTGCTTGGTCACACTGTCATCTATCAGAGCATGACACAAAATAACAGACATCCAAAGTTAAAGGAGAAAAGGTCTACTTAGCTCACAGTTTGTAAAGGTTTCAGTCCATAATTGGCTGTCTCTAAAGCATGGCAGAGGAGCAACCTTTCAAGGTGGTATAAGATACCAAAAGCAACAAGAAAGGGAGAGCAAGACTCTTCCTGTCCCTTATATTGTATGTAGGCACCCGCCTTAAGGCAGATATAGCACTCATACCCTTACCACTAGCATTAGATTATGAATCAATCACAATCTAAATTCAGCTACCTCCAAAAAGCTGGCCTTCCACGACTGTATGAGGCTCTGGGGGGATATCCAGACACAAACCATAACACTGCAGGAGTGGCACCCTGCCACCTGTACCATGACATCTCTCAGAGCATCCACACTCAATTTAATGACTCCTCCTCTGTGCTTTCAAAGCACTTTGCAAGCACTTTAGCATCCATTCATTAATGTAACCAAGATACAGCACACATGTACCATATGTAGGAGGTTCTGGGGGCCTGAAGTTTCAAGTTCTCCTGACCTACCAGTAGAGTAAAAGACAAATACCAACCACTAGATTTATGAACTGGTAAGAACAGGACTTTGAAGAACAAACTTGAGCACATCAGCTGCATTCCTCAGCAGGCAATACCTTCCTGCATAAAATGTGTAAACCTCCTTCACTGAGTTGTGAATAGAAAATTAAACTTGATGAGGGCCAGGGATTTAGCTCGGTGACATAAGCACCTGGCTAGCAAGCATGAGGTCGTGAGTTTGATTCCTGGTACCAACAAAAAAAAATTAAACCTGATAATAAGCATGAAGCAGTAACCCCGGTTCATCCCTGGCACAAAGCAAGTGTGCAGTAAGTGGTAGTTATTTTTAATGGCACTATAATTATTATCCCCATTGTGCTAAACAGATCTGCCAATTTGTTTACAACACACCTAAATTTATAACCATTATTTGCTTTCCCAGGCCTCTAAACCACTGGGAAAAGGACAATTCATCTCTAGCACATACACGTCTCTGAGGCGTCACGTCATTCTTTCCAAACTTCCCCATCCCTGCATGCCCCACTTCGTGTAGCCATGGTCTGCAGACAGTGTACTCATCTCTTACTGAAGCCTGCCCAATTATTTCTGCTTATATCATCCCCATTGTAAGCTCACAATTATAATGATTAGAAATGTATACTCTAAGTTATTAATATGTAAACATATAACAAATAAAAAAGAACCAAAAAGTCCATGGAATTTAAGCAGGGTAGTGGGAGAGATGATAATTCTAAAGAATTTTTCTTGACTACATCCTAACACTCCTAAGGAATTTCTCATTCAACCTGAACATAGTTCCCTTCATTCTCATTTCCAATATGTATACAATAACACTCAAGTAGTCAATGAATAGGCACTGAGTATCATCCTTACTTTCAAAACATTTCCAACATGTTGAGAAGGTAACAGCACACAAAGAGAAACTACTTCTTAAAGAAAGGCTTAACATCTTTACTAGGCTTAACATCTTTACTTCTTACAAAGACTGAGACATCAATCTTTAGTACTTTTGTCTCTACTAACCGACATTCTGACATATATTTCAGTTAATCCACAAATCTTAGCCCTTATCCATAGAATCTTCTTGTGCGTGGAAGAATACATTTGATGCTAATCCCTCAGTACTGAGTTTGAACACTCAATACCCCTCAGTACAGTTCACATTGTTTCTACTGCCTTTTCTATAGACTCTATCTGTGTGTGGTATGCAATTACTGGTAAGATCTGGATAATTCCAAAGAAATAAGAATTGACCTAAGCTAAACTGGGCCCCTAATCTATAGAGAACTCAAGAGTAAACAAGTCATCATCCAAACATTAAGTCATTCTGGAACCTACAGTGAAAAACCAGATCTGTTCTGTCACTCACTAGCTGTGTGCTTCCTGATAAAGCCACTAACTTCTTTTTGTCTCAGACTATGTCAACAGTCAGGAGGTCATACCTATAAACCTGTATTCATAGGGGTTTTGCAAGATTTAAAGAACAAAAATAAAAAATAAAAAAATTTTGTATAGAGTCCTATACAAATATCAAGCAATGATTATTAGAGAAAAAAATTCCTTCTAAACTTTAACAGACAACATAAAAAAATAAAATATAACAGAAACTTAAAAGAGAATTGCTAATATTCTCTGTAAATAAATCAGGCCTCCATCATGAATAGCTGCTATCACTCACACTCAGTGATACCAGCAATTTTCAGGATTTTAATCAGAATAAAAACATACTTTCTGTAGACTTGTTTTTTCCTTACTACCCTGAATTGTGTGTTCTTGATTCACTCATTCATTGCTGTCCTCATTCTGTCAATATTTGAGTACATGCTGTCTACCAGAAACTGTACTAAGTGCAAAGGAACAGACATAATCCTTTTCCTAAAAATAGGGTTGTGCCATAATTAACCATATAAGAATATAAGAATGCATCTACAACATAAAGATGTATAAATGCAGGGGGAAAAAAGTAAGATTTTCAACCTGGGAATCTTCATGGAGAAAATGCCCCCATAATGGGTCCATAAAGAATGCCCCCGCCAAGTTCTTACTAGAAAAAGTACAAGTTGGACAAAAGAAAGCCCTTGGATGTGGTCAGCAAAGACACCTAACCAAAGTCACTTAGCAAGTGATATGGGCCAGGGATTAGTCTAAACTATTATTTATTAAGGCTATCACAACCTGACTTCTATCTATGCTCTACTACATGTGTAGCACACTGGTTGAATGTGTATTCTAGAACCAAATAAGCCTATATTCATATCCCACTCCAAGAATACTATTTAGTATAACCCTGGGCAAGTGGCCAGCCTCTCTGAGCCTCTTTTTCATATATAAAATGAGATTATGGCATACCGAATGTGTGAGATTGTTATGAGGAGCTCAAGAGATAAAGTAGATAAAATATTTCACATTTATTAAACATTTAAATTCTCAAAAATATTATTAGCCAAGAGTGCCAGTTGTTTACCTAATATCCATTCCCATTTTTCTTCCAGGGACTCCTATTAGACAACAATGCACCAACCTAAAAACTATGTTTTCTTCATTCCTTTACAGACAGGGGAAAGAACATGACACAACTCTCACCAATGACATATAAACAGAAAATACAGCATTAGACTTTTAAAAAAATCTTTAACAGAAAAATGGGCACAGGAAAACTATGATCTTTTTCCTCTGACCTTTGTTTCTTTTGCTACTTCAAACATGCACTTGATGGATAGAAATGCACCAGCCATCCTGCGATTACATGGAAAAGACAAGAGAAGCACAAAAATCTTAGCCCAGGCAAAATCAAGTCATTGAATCAGTATTAGCATTGCCCACCAATGGATTTCTGAAAGCGTACAAAAATAACAACTCCTATTTCCAGGCATGCTGCTGTTTGGATTCTCTGTTATTATTCACTAAATTAAATCCCTAATTTGATAAATATTATTATCTCTTTATTCTTCTCCTTTTCCTGTCATAAATTTATCCATTGATTTCAATACACACACACACACACACACACACACACACCATCCAAGAATAAGAAACTGTACTTAGTTTTATGAGGATTAAGACACATGTCCTGAATTTACAATACATAACTCTCTAAAGAGATCCAAAACACCTTACCAAATTCTTTAAGTCCAAATTGGGTTGCATAAATCAGAGACACAGTAAGGTTTACACACCATCCATGACCAAATGCCCCTTAACAGAGCTGGGCAGCACCCTGCCCATAAGCACACAAATATTCTCTGTAGATAAGTGTATGAACATTCAGATGAGATAAGATTCATGAAAATGCATCAGGTCAGGTTAGATTTTTGCTAGGATACTCAGGTCAGTGGAGATTGTGCCACAAAATGAGTTATAAAAAATGGAATTCCTTTGTGTTTTGATTTGGAATTGTGACTAATGGACTGCCATGACACACTCAGACACTCCCAGAAGTGTGCTTCACTAATTGCCTCAGCCTTTATTAATCTACTCAAATTAATATCTCACAATTCATGCTCACAGCTAAAGAACAAGTTAGGACACTGTGATATGAGTCAGAAAACAATATCTAAAATGAAGCTTGGAGAAATGAAAGGCTGGAAAGCACAAAGAAGAATTAAAGGAAATTCAGACAATAAAGGGTAAAGGACTAGCCCATCTATCCCTGAAACTCTGAAATAGAGAAAAAGATGTACAGTGACAAAGAGATAGTAGCTGATAATTCTCCAAAAGTGACCACCAAAAAAACAAGCCATAGCAAAGGTCAGCCAAATCTGGTAAAATGGTGTATGAGCTAGGAATGGGTTTTACATTTGTAAATGGCCATAACATAAGAAGAGGAAAAGGAGGACAGACCAGATGTGACCCACACAGCCTAAATACCTACCATCTACCCTTTTACAGAAAAGGCTCCTGACACCTGAGCTGTGGATCCCAGAGCCTCTATGAAGCATGTATGTTTCTCTAAATTCACTGTTTAACTCACTGTTGTAGTCATCAAAGAAAAGAGCTAAGAACATAGTAGAAGAAGAAAGCAGAGATCAGTGTTATGCCCTTTTCCAGCTGCCTCACACAGGTCACTACAAGCTGCTTCCTTTCTATCTACAGAGATGACAGTTCCTATAAAGTGGCTACCCTCACAACGTCTCTTGGCTCTAGCTTTAAGTACAAGATCCCCTGCCCCTTCCTTCATGCCCCTAACACCAACCCTCATCCATACTGATTACCAGAACCCTGTTATTTCATTATCCATAGGTATTTTATTATATTTTGTCCAATGTCCTTGTAAACCATCCCTTCATTAATTATCTTTATTAATTAACATAAAAATCCTGGCCATGCTTAAGCATATCATCATGAAACTACAAGAAAAAGAATAAGGAGGAGCAAGAGGAGGAGAGACTCTTAAAAGTAGTCACAGGAAAAAAGATAGAATTCCTACAACATAACAACAATTAAACCAAAAATTGAATTCACAAAAAAAAAATAATAATAGGAGCCAGATGACTGATGACAGCCACATGATTTACTTGAATAACAGACATATCAAAATAACTAAAAGAAAATAATTGCCAAGCCAGAATTCACTAACTAGTCCAATGTTAAAATAAAAAATGGAATTCTTTCATGTTTTGATATCTCAAGAAATTAAAATGAAGTAAAGATAGTTTCAGACAAACAAAACATGACAGAATCTGTCATCAGCAGGCTAAATACATACTAGAGAGTGTTCTAAGGCAGAAAGAAAAGTTTACCAAAGGAATGCTGAGACAGTGGAAGGAGAAGGAACAATGCAAAGGGTAACAGATAACAATGTGTATCAGCTTATAAAACAGTGAGTATATATACAGATACATACACATACATACACTTACATATACACAATGAGTGTACAAACAGACACACACACAGCAATAGAGTACAAGTGAAAAGGAGGTAAAATTCACCTACTCCAAATGCACTCTGAACTTTCCTCCTCATATGTGAGTCCCATAGGATCCTTTAACAGGTCGCTCTTCCTTGGCCTCATTGTTGTCTTCTAGCACCTTCTATGACTTTCAGTGTCTCCTATCTCTAAGTATGTGGCTTTGTCTGTATTTGGATGCATGATGAAGGCAAAAACTAAGAAAGAAAATTGTTTCAAGGCTTTCAGAATCTAGTTGTAAAGAATCAATCACCACCTCACACTCATTAGGATGGCTATTCCTATCTGTTAGGATGGCTATATACAGAAAACTACAGTGTTAGCAAAGAAGTAGGGAACATGGAACCCTTATGCACTATGGATAGGAATCTAAAATGGCACCAGCCACTGTGAAAAACAGTAATGTGCTCCCTCATAAAAATAACAAAACTGCCATAACATGCAGCAGTTCCATTTCTAAGTATATACTTCAAAGAAATGAAAACAGGGCCTTGGATATTTATACAAAAATATCAATACTAACATTATAGCCATAATAGCCAAAAGGTAGAAGTAGTCCAAGTGTCCATCAATAGGCAAGTGGATAAACAGAGTGCAGTAAGTACCTATATGTATATGACTGTGTGTGGGTGGAATATATAATATATATGGTATGTTTATATATATTTATAGAATACACATATGGAATATTATTTATCCTTAAAAGGAGATTCTAGCACATGTTACAAAATGGATGAGTCCTGAGCCTGCAGAGGAGTTGGGAATGCGCGAGCAGAGTCCTGGGGCCCCACCTGCACTCCCAGCGTTTCAGTTTCTGGGGAGCTATGGGGGACACTGGACTGGGCTCAGCAGATTCCAGGGACTCAGTCTACCATGCCCAGCAGCCTTCTTTCAGTTCAGGAGGTGGACATCGCGCAGGAGGACTCTAGTTCCATTTGGGCTGGCCTGGCGAGAGATTAAGACCAGCATTCAAAGTGGTTGAGTTCATATGCACCCCCTGGCACAGGGGATTGTGCCCTGGGTGGCCTGCCAGCCCAAGTTCGCCACACCCAGCTTCCGCCTCTCAATTTAGGGAGCCAAGAGCCTACAGGGGAGCTCGGACTGCTCCAGGAGCTGAGGGTGCAGAAGGTGATTCACCACACACCCAGAGGAAGCTTTGGAACACCACTCAAACCAAGGAAATAAAGAAAAATGACAAAAGGAAAGACCAAAAGGCAGGCTCAAATCTCCGGCCCATCTCAAGAAAGCCTAGGAGCCATGTACATAGAAGAAAATAGAAGCCATACACCTGAAATGACTGAAATAATATCAACTGAAATAAAGAAGCAACTAGGGGAAGCTATGGAGAAATTCAAATCACAAATAATTGCCCAGGTAAAAGAAGAAATGATAAAAGTAGTGCAAGAAATAGTAAACATATCTAGTGAAGACACAGCTAAAATATTAGAGGAACAAAGCAAACAGATAGAATCCCTGAATTAACACTATAAGAAACAAACAGAATACATGAAGCAGACTCAAGGAGGTATACAGGAAATCAAAAATTCTATTGAAAGCTGTCAAAACCGCCTCAATGAAAGTGAAGACAGAATTTCAGACCTCCAAGACAAGATTGCAGCTAGTGAAGAGGAAAAGAAAGATCTTTAAAAAATAACAAAGAATCAGTAAATAACAATTCAACAGCTGCAAGATGATGCAAAGAAAAATAACATAAGATTAATAGGGATAAATGAAAAAGAAGGGGACAGCCCAAATGATATCAAGAGCATATTTACAGAAGTAATAGCTGAAAACTTCCCAAACATGAGAATGGAAACTGACATTTGGATTAGTGAAGCATATAGAACTCCAAATAGCCATAACCAAAATAAAACTATACCCAGACATATAATAATCACCATCCCAGAAATCCACCATAAGAACAGAATACTAAAAGCTATTAGACAAAAAAAAGAGAGAGATCACCTATAAAGGAAAACCTATCAGAATCACACCAGACTTCTCAACACAAACAATGAAGTCAAGAAGAACATGGAGTGAAGTATTTCAGATCCTAAAGGAAAACCACTTCCAACCCAGACTGACATACCCTGCGAAACTGTCCTTCGAAATGGATGGAGAAATAAGATACTTCTATGACAAAGAACAGCTGAAAAACTTCATGACCACAAAACCAACCTTACGAAGAATACTGAAAGATATTCTAGATACACATAGGATAAAACCACCAAGCAAGGCAGACAATTAAACACAATGGAAAGGTAAAGATACAACAGCAGAAAGATAACAAGTCAACAATAAACCAATACATGACAGTTATAACCATTAATGTAAATGGCCTCAACTCACAAATCAAAAGAAACAGACTGGAAGAATAGATCAAGAAACAACATCCAAACATATGCTGTCTACAAGAAACCCATCTAACTCAAAAAGAAACCCATACACCGAAAGTCAAAGGATGGAAAACAATATTTCATGCAACAGGAAACCAAAAAAAAGCACCAGTAGCTATTCTGTTTGCAGACAATGTGAACTTCAAACCAAGAATGATCCAAAGAGATAAAGAATGTAACTACATACTAGTTAGGGGAAAACTTTAAGAGGAAGAGATAACAATCTTAAATATACATGCACCAAATTCCAGAGCACCCAGCTATACAAAGCAAATATTAACAGAAATGAAAAATCAAATAAGTAATAACACAATTATAATAGGAGATTTTAACAAGCCATTGACATAAAGGGACAGATCAACTAGACAGAAAATCAGCAAAGAAATAACAGAACTGAATCATACCTGTGAACAAATGGACTTGATAGATGTATATAGTGTTCCATCCAACAACATCAGAATATACATTCTTCTCAGCAGTACATGGGAAATTCTCTAAAATAGACCATATACTAGCCCACAGAACATATTTAAGTAAATGCAAAAGAATTGAAATTATCTCATGCATGTTATCGGATCATAGTGCCATGGAACTAGAAATTAACAATAAAAACAACTGCAAAAACCTCACAAACACATGGAAACTGAGTAATACACTCTTGAGCAATCAGTGGGTCACAGAGGAAATTAAAGAAGAAATTAAACAATATCTAAAAGCAAATGAAAATGCAAACACAACTTACCGGAATTTGTGGGATGCAATGAAAGCAGTCCTCAGAGGAAAATTTATGTACTGAGTTCCCACATCAGGAAGACAGAATGAACACAAATAAACAACCTGGTGCTACAACTCAAACATCTAGAAAAAGAAGAGCAAGCCAAGCCCAAAGCCAAAAGAAGGGAGGAAATTATAAAGATCAGAGCAGAGATTAATGCAATACAATCTAAGAAAACAATTCAAAGAATCAATGAATCAAAGAGTTGGTTCTTTGAAAGAATAAATAAAATTGATAAGCCCCTAGCCAACCTTATTAAAAAAAAGAGGAAAGAAAACACTCAAATTCATGCAAAAAGGAATGAAAAAAGGTGAAATTACTACAGACTTGGCAGAAACACAGAAGACCATCAACACCTATTTTGAAAACCTCTATTCTCATAGGCTCGATAACACAGAAGAAATAGACACATTCCTAGATACATATGAACTACCAAAGCTGGATCAGAAAGACATAAAACTGCTGAATAACCCAATTTCTATTAATGAAACTAAAAATGTAATTAAGTCCTTATCAAAAAAGAAGAGCCCAGGCCCAGATGGATTCACTGCGGAATTCTACAAGAAATACAAAGAAGATTTAATTCAGACACTCCTCAAAGTTTTCGATGAAATTGAAACGGAAGCAATTCTTCCTAAGTCATTCCTGGAAGCAAATATTACTCTAGTACCAAAACCTGAAAAATGCCCAAATAAAAAAGAGAACTATAGGCCAATCTCCCTAATGAACATAGTTGCAAAAATGCTCAATAAAATACTAGAAACAGTATGCAGCAAATCATCAAGATTATACACCACAATCAAGTGGGATTCATCCCAGGAATGCAAGGATGGTTCAACATACATAATTTAATCAATGTAATCCACCATATCAATAGAGCCAATAGTAAGAACCACATGATCATCTCTATAGATGCAGATAAAGCTTTTGATAAGGTCCAACACTCATTCATGATAAGAACCTTATAGAGAATCGGAATAGATGCTCTTTACCTCAATATGATAAAGGCCATCTATGACAAACCAACAGCCAGCATCATATTAAATGGCCAAAAACTGAAAACCTTTACCTTAAAATCAGGCACAAGACAAGGATGTCCCCTATCACCACTCCTATTGAACACAGTACTGGAAATACTAGCCAGAACAATTAGACAAGAGAGAGAAATAAAAGCAGTAAAGATAGGAAAAGAGGAAGTTAAATTATCATTATTTGCAGATGACATGATACTTTACATAGAAGACCCCCAAAACTCCACTGAAAAACTCCTAGATATAATAAATAAATTCAGCAATGTAGCTGGATACAAAGTCAATACTCAAAAATCAATAGCATTCCTATACACTAGCAGCAAAATTACTCATAGAGAAATAAGAGAAGCCACACCCTTCACACTAGCATCCAAAAAATGAAATACTTAGGGATTAATCTCACGAAAGAAGTAAAAGAGCTATACAAGGAAAATTGTAATACCCTGAAAAAGGAAATCGAAGAGGACCTCAGAAAATGGAAAGACATCCCTTGTTCATGGATACGAAGAAGAAACATTGTGAAAATGGCCATTATCCCAAAATTACTATACAGATTCAACGCAATCCCAATCAAAATACTACTAACATACCTCATAGATCTAGAGAAATCACTCCTAAAATTCATCTGGAACCAGAAGAGACCTAGAATAGCAAAGGCAATTCTAAGCAACAAAGGCAAGGCAGGAGGCATCACAATCCCTGACTTGAAATTATACTACAAAGCTACTGGAATAAAATCAGCATGGTACTGGAATAAAAACAGACCTGAAGATCAATGGAATACATTGGAAGGCATAACCACAACCACAGACTCACTCAACAACCTTATCTTTGATAAAGGGGCCAAACATGCTCGCTGGAAGAACGACAGTGTCTTTAACAAATGGTGCTGGAAAAATTGGCTATCCATATGCAGAACACTAAAGCTAGGCACATGCCTATTACCATGTACTAAACTAAAATCTAAGTGGATCAAAGATCTAAATATTAAATCTGTTGGAAGAAAAAGTAGGTAAGAATCTCAAAGATATAGGGGGTAGGTACAGAATTAATGAACAAGAATCAAACCGCATGCGAAATACTTCCCAGAATCAATAACTGGGACCATATCTTATTAAAGAGTTTCTGGATGTCAAAAGAGATTTCCAGCAGAGTGAAAAGAAAACCTACAAATTGGTAAAAAATCTTCATGGACTGTCCCTCAGACAAAGGACTTTTGTCTAGAACCTATAAAGAATTAAAAAAAATCAGACCCTCGAAATTCAAAGACCCAATCCAAAAATGGGCATCTGAAATGAATACACAGTTCTCAGATGAAGAAATACAAATGGCAAATAAATATATGAAGAAATGTTCATCATCATTAGTCATGAGAAAAATTCAAATTAAAACCACACTGAGATTCCATCTCACTCCAGGAAAAAATGGACAGAATAAAGAAAACTACCAACAACAAATGCTGGAGAGGCTGCAGGGGGGGAAAGGAACTCTTCTGCACTGTTGGTGGGATTGTAGACTGGTACAACCACTGTGGAGGTCAGTCTGGAGATTCCTCAAAAATTGGGATTGGAAGTCCCATTTGACCCAGCTATTCCACTTCTAGGCATATTCCCAGAAGAACTGAAAACATCATACCACAGTGATATATGTGCACCCATGTTCATAGCAGCACAATTTGTAATAGCCAGATCTTGGAAACAACCTAAGTGCCCATCAACTGAGCAATGGATCAAAGAGCTGTGGTATTTTTAAACAATGGAATATTCCTCAGCTATAATGAGTGATCACATTAAGATATTTATAAATAAATGGATGCAACTTGAGACCATACTCATAAGCAAAATCAATCAAACTCACATGTGTAAACACTGTATAGTCTCCCTAGTATAAGAAATGGTAAGAGTACATAAGATTTTATGGTAATCATGATTCCCCATTGCATTGCTTTGAAGACTTATAATATTTTCATTCATGAGTTGGAATGGTTTTATTCTGTTTTGTTTGATTTTATTATGTGTGATGGTATGAACAGCTATTGTGAAGAAATAAGACATTATGGCAGCCATTGCTGATTTAATATCATCTTGCTTTGAAGTCCTACCATGCTTTTGTTCTTCTATTACCATTGGTTCTATCATGTTGTGTCTTACTGGGATTTTAATATGAGCAATAGTATAAACAAATTGTTTATGGAAAATGAGATTATAGTAGCCATTGTTCATTTTCTGTTATTTGGTTCAGAATGCTCTGTAATTCTTTCATTCTCTTGAATGGCTTTATACTATTTTGTTATGTTTGATATCATTGTATTTGAAACTATGCTCAACTGTAGCAGAGAAAGAGATATTTTGATTGCTACTGTTAATGTCCCATTGTCTTATTGTAAAGTGCTGTGTTGCTTATGTTGTTCTGCTCTGATCTGCTTTGTTCTGCCCTCTTTTGTTTTATTCTCTTTAAAAAAAAATTTTTTTTAAAAATGGATGAGTCCTGAAGATATTCTATTAGGCCAAATAAGTTAGTCACGAAAGGATAAATACTATATTATTTCAATTATGAGAAACCTAGAATAGTCAACAGAACTTCCCAGATGAACTACACTCAAATTTTAAGCAAAATGAGCAATGAAATGCTTGTTGGCTTAAATCACTAAGTTCTGGAGTGTTTTGTTACGCAGTTTTAGACAGTTAATATAGTCAACTTCAGTAAGAATGAGCAAATCACTGACCCATTGAACAGCCTGGCTAAACTTTACAGATACTGTGTTGACTGAAAGAAGACAGGCACAAAAGACAGGCATCCATATAACGGCATATTGCCAAATAATCTGCCATTATATGGATGTACCACAATTTAATCAGTAATAGCATTTTTAAAAGGTCATTACTAAATCACATTGGGTATTTCAGACCAAATCAGTGCAAACTTTGTTGTGGGATTTTTCTCTTCTGAGGGTCCCTTAGACAGGAGAAGCGGTGAGACCCTGGGGTGCAGACCTGTACATACAGGCAGCATATGATGACTTCTGCACAAAAACCAGTGATGTTTCAGACAAGGTGCCGTGTCTAACAACACAATAGGCAGAAAAGCTCAATAATGTTGAGTTTTGTAATGTTGTAGTAGTCTGATTTCATTCTCTTTTCCTTAGCAATATTGTCTTTTATGATTGTACCGACTACTTCTGCCACCCAGTTATTTTGGGAAAAGAAGACAGAACCAAACCACTGGAGTTTTCATCCTCTTATTTTGTTAGTGGCAAGAAGTGCTGCTGATGGGTTTTTTTTTTTCCTCTCTTGATAATTGTAACTTGCTAGCAGTGGTCAGTGGCTGAAATTTAGTTAGAGATGTTAGCAATGCACCAACCACCCCTGTCCTGGCAATAATGTCTAGAACTTTTCCTTAGCTTTGTTTATTTATCAGTCTTCTGAGACTGGTGCTCATGGTAGAAAGGACTATGCAAGCTAACATGCCTCTCCTTCAAACAAACTTAAGACAGAGGTGTCCACACTGTGTTGCCAGGCCACGGACAAAAGCTCCTCTCCAGCCACATAAAGGGCTGGGATGGACTCATCAAACATAAGTGAGGCAAACCAAGCCCAGCGAGATGGACAGCTGGTCATACATCACCTTCCTCCCACTTTTGGACAGTTTCTGCACTTCCACACAGCATGAAAGTGTTGGGGAAGTTAAAAGCACACGGCCTGAATGATTTGGGGATGACAATGTACAATGTAGGTACCATTGTTGCCCTCTGTTTGATATGTTTTGAAATTTTGTTGTAGTTTTTTCTTTTCTTCTTTTTTTTATCCTTAAAATAAAATGTATTTTAAAAAAAGAAACAAAAGCACAAGGCCAAAGTAAGCTGCTGTCAGAGTTAATCCTTTTCATCACCCCACCTTGCTCCTGGCCTGCTCTAATATGGCCCTCTCCAGTGGAGCTGCCTGTACTGCTGCCTGAGGTTACAGAGCCAGAAACAGAAGAACATCATGGCCTGCTCCAGTCTCAGAGAATTATACCCCAGGGATAATCACAATTGTCCCCAATTCTCCCCTTTGGACTTCCACACTCCAATGGCAACAGGCAACAAGGTTTCCTTAGGAAAGTGGATCTGTTTTGTCAGGAATAACTCCATTCTAATCCGAGAAGTATACTAGAACAATAATCCACTGAAACACTCGAAAGAGGCTCGTTTGGTTTTTGCTTTAACATATCCATTCCAAACATTATTTCACTCACTTTCCAGATCTTTCGTCCTCTAATAAGTCTAACTAATGTGCATATTCCCAAACAGCCTCCAAAACAGATACTAACAGGCTGGAGAATGATGCAAATGGAAGCCATCTACACAAGTAAAACAAGTGAATCATTTGTGTGGCTTAAATCATGGAGATGGGTGATACCAATGGGGCTGAATTCACAACTGCAGGCATTAAGAATTTAATCACCCAGGGTAAGGTGGTTCCAATCTTTTCACTTCAAGAACCCCCATCCGTAGCCCCCCACACACACACATAGATGGCAAAGCCACTACTGTTGTCCCCCGACTTTTTGGTGGTCTCCACTGGCATGCAGTCTACTGGTATAATTAGAGAGACGGCACCAATAATTAAGTTCCATGTATTTTTATGAGAAATGAGTCAGTAAATCTTGTATCACCCCTTATCCTCCTAGAGAAAAAATCTAGAGAGAAAGTAACTGTCTATTAGCAACTAGACAAATCTGGCTTAACAGTGGTCAAGAAGAGAACAGGTGGTGAAAATAAACCCACTAAACTATAATCAGAATTCCACCAGGAGGAATTTTTCCAAGCTTTTCCAAAATCACCCCTTGTTCTTCTCACCCACTGCAGACAGGGAATCAGAGGATTAGCTTCTGAAGGTGAGGTTAATGCAGATGAGACCTAGAATTCACAGATTTGGGCCTTCAGAACTGACAGGAAACTCAAATAATCCACTGCCTGAATATGAATAGACCATGCCTTCCAGACTGCTCAAGTAGAATTAACCTAGAAGTAAACAGGAAAACCATGATGTAGAAAGGCTCAATAACACACACCAGGGCCCCAGCTGTGCTAAGAGGGACTAGAAACCAAATTTTCAGTTTTCTCACATCGATCTCCCTCTACAGTACCACAACTGGTGTTAAAGGATATTACCCTAAGTAACATCCTTGGTATTTACCTTGGTAAATTAAGGTAAATATTACGAAGGTAAGGTAAATATTACCAAGGTAATTACCACAATATAGCCAAAGTTTAAAAATATTACCAAATGTAACTCAAGTCTTTACAAAAGTAACTCCTTACTATTTATATTATCTATGATCAAAGGTAATAGTAAGAGCTTTGATACGAAATCCATTACCAATTGGAAAGCTTCAAATAATGAACCTTTTTCCTATTACAAATCTATTTCAGAAATCAAAAGTCACAATTAAGAGTTCCAACTCCACATGCACAGGGCCTTGGAACAAGCTCTCTACTCTGTTAGGTTATCCATACTCAGGTCATCCATACATATTTTACATATATGATTACAGCTCTGCCAATTTTTAATTAGAACCCAGGGAAGCTGAAGAATGGTTTTATTTATCTGTAAAATTTTAGCACCACTGCTAGAAATAGCAAACAGTTTATTTTATAAACTCAAGTAGTATTTTAAAGTTAAATTTCATTTCCCGTATGTATATAAGCTCTTTTAGCCTGAGACCATTCATTTGAATTACCTAAGCCAAAATCATATTTTTCTGTCATAAAATTCTCTAGAAATGTACTCACAGAGAAAAATAGTATTCCTAACATGTACTAAAATTGATATTTAAGGACCCCCAACATAAATATTAGAGGTGATTCTGCTCTTCTAAATGATCAGTCTTGACATATTCAATCTCTTCCAAAATCCACACAAGACACTCAGAGAATTAATCCTCAGGACTTTAAAGCATATTGAAAACACCACATAGACAGAAGCAGGGGTAACTCTGACTCTAGAGAAGCTAAGCGTCCAAAGTCTCTCCTCCCGTGCTCTGTGTGGCAGCATTCTGTAGGAAGACCTATTCTCAGCAAGAGAGGGAAGTGGCCGGCTGTTCACCAGAGATGGGGGCTGGGGCTGGTGCGGGCCAGAAGGCAGAGTGGCACCATTACACCACCACCAAGTCACAGCCACTGCGCAGGTCTTCAGATCTCAGCAGAACTGTTCCTCCCAGGAGTCTCAAGATTGAGTCCATGGCTCTTCAGCCCTACGAGTCCGTCTTCCCTAAACTCAGCCAACAGATGGCCACCTAGAATACCTGCCCAGTTCATCCTTAGGACCCTCCAGAATCTGAGGAAATGAAGGCTCATCTCTGAGCCTTTATCAAATAAACTTTCTTATCTTAATCCATCTGGAGTATCAGTCAGAAGTAGAAGAAAGGAAGAATAATTTCCATTAAACACAAACTAAGTAAGAATCTGAAACATTTCTTTGCAGTAACTTAACGTTCTTGCTTTCTCAAAGAAGACATTGATGGTCCCACGCAATCATTCAGACACTCTTTGAACATGTCCTAATTCCAACATACTCTTAGAGTATTTATCTTCTTTTAATTCCTTTCATTTTCTGCAAGACTAAGAATCCAAAGTAGTTCAAAAAAAAAAAAAAGAACACTCCTTTTAACCACAGGGAGCTACCTGAACATCCCAGCAGATGATCACCTCCAAAACTCATTTTAGCAAAGAAATAATTCATGCCAACATTTACAAAAAGAAAAAAGAAATGAGATAACATGGAATCTGTTACTGTAAGTTAATTGCCTATGAAACAGCCAAAAGCCAACAGCAGGCAAAAGAAAAGCCCGTAATTAGGATAAGCAATAGGTAGACATCTAACAATTGAACACAAAAGGAACATCCACCAGTGCAGTGGCCATGCATGGCTGCTTCTGTAGCCTCACCTCCTCTGAGCAGAAGCTGCTGCTGCATGAGGAGCAAGAGCAAACTTTCATTCCCTTCCATACCCATTCACTGGCATGCAGGGCCTCCAAAGGACAGGAAGAGCAGGCAAGGATATCTGGCAAGCATGCACCCTCGATTGTGGACATCAGTCATCAGTAGCACCAGTCATGCTAGTGCCCACCCATTCATTTATTCTTCTGTTTAATTTAGAATTAAAGACATGACAACAAGGTCTGAGATTTGAGGATGTACCTGACTCTCTCTCCCCTCCAGTGGTGGTGGAATCTGATCAGCAAAACCAATCTTCCCTGGATCACCCATAAAGGCACTAACCTCGTCCACGTTCTCAAAAGCGTTGATGACATCATATGGCAAACAGGACAGAAGGTCAATCACAAACCATGTCTTCAGGTAGTTCATGCGGATAAGTTTGGGATCAGAAATCACCTCCCCTGCTGGTCCAACAAAGGTTGTATGAAAATTCAGCACAATGTCCACCAAAAAGATGACATCCACGATGCTATCCACAACCAGCCAGGCCACATTGTTCTGCCTGGTTTTAAAGGAGACATTGTAAGGAACCAAGATGGCTGTGTAGAAAGTCAAGATCAAGATGATCCAATCCCACGTGGTCTTAAAAACACAATAGTGTAAGATGATGTGAGGGGGAGTCTTTGGTGCCTCTTGCTTGTACTGGGGAAGGATGTCTGAGCCCAGCTGCAGGACCTGTACAGAAAAACATGACCAAGAGAAAACTAAGTTAGAATTTAATTGAAAGCATCTACCAACTCAGTATCTGTACTGATAAGTGCTCATAATATTCTGAATGGATCATTAGCTACAACAGGAGTTGGAGGAGGATGGGCGAATGTAAGTGAACATGGTAACAGAAATAATCATACTGAAACAATGACAAGTTATTACGTGACAAAATGTGAGTCACACACTGAACTAAATATCCCACATGAGTTTATCCAGCTTAAGTCTAAGTAGAACCATTTTTTAAAGCCAGCTACTATACATAATAGGTGAGAAGCTGAGACTTAAAGAGAATTAAGCTACTTAAATCAACAAACATTTACTGCTCTGTGCCACGAACTCCTCTAGGCACTGCTTGGATGGCAATAAAAGAAGCATCACAATGCCTCCTCATGAAGCATGGCATGGTAGACAAAGGATCATTTCAAATTGTATTAAGAGCTAAGTTAGAGGCCAGGGATGGGGAAAACATTAAGCAATTTGATAAAATGTAACTGGGGATGAAGGATGGAAGAGTACTTGACTGAAGGCTGAATAACAAGAAATAGCCTTTCAAATCTATAAGGAAAAGTTAGCCCAGAAAGAGAACATCACTGGTGTAATGTCCCCAGGACAAAGCAAGTTTAATATTTTCAGGAAGAGAAAGAAGGCAGTGTGGATGGAGTGTTCTGAGGGGACTGGAAGAAACACTAGAGAAGCTCATACAGGAAAGCAGAAACCAGACCACTCAGCCCTCCCAGGCACAAGGAGGTGGCGAATTTTATTCTCCATGTAGCTCAGCACAACTGGAGTGTCTGAGGTAAGGCAATAATAATCTGATGCATGTTTTACAAAAGATCATCCTGCATACTGTATAAATAATGAATTGGGACAAAAAAATCAAGTAAAAAATAGGATTAGGATACCTATCACAGCCTCAGAGAAAAATCAGTCAGTAGAGAAAAGCAATCTGCATTTGGATATGTTTTTGAAGCAAAGCCAGTTGGATTCTGGCGGCTAGAAAGAAAAGCAAAGAAAGCAGCGATCAGAGCGAGGCGCAGTGGCACTCTTGTAATCCCAGCACTAGGGAGACTGAGATAGGAGGATCGTTGCAAGTTCAAGATCAGCCTGGGCTACACAGTGAGCCAAGGCCAGCCTGAACCACATAGCCGAGGCCCTGTCTCAAAAAGACAAAGAAAGAAAGGAAGGAAGGAAGGAAGGAAGGAAGGAAGGAAGGAAGGAAGGAAGGAAGAAAGAAAGAAAGAAAGAAAGAAAGAAAGAAAGAAAGAAAGAAAGAAAGAACTGACCACCACAGGCTGTGAGCTCTCAGCATGGTGGCTGACTTGGTGCAGGCTGCACAGGACTGTTTTGAAGTGAATGAATAAACTCTAAGGACTCAAAGCCAGCAAGACATAGAGCCAGGGCCTGAAAATTAGCCAGATTCAAAACATGCTGTTCTCCCTGTTATAGCTCCCTAAATGACTTAGACCTTTAAGGAAGCAGACCTGGTACAAGAAGGAGTCCAAAAGAAGGTTGGCTCCTGACAGGCCCAGTGGCATATGTCTGTAATCCCAGCATTCTGGGAGACTAAGAATAACTGCAAGCCCAAATCCAGTCTGGACACTTTGCAACCTAGTAAGACTCTGTCTCAAAGTAAATTAGGGTTAAGAATGCAGCTCAGTGTGAAGACCCTGGATCCAATCCCCAGAGCTGCCAAAAAGAAGAAGAAGAAGGAGGAGGAGGAGGAGGAAGAGGAGGACTGTTACTTCGATCCTTGCTTTTGCCATAAGTTCTAGAGGCCACTCGGAGCTACGCTCCTGAGACTTTTGTCTTTCCCCAGGGACTAATAGAGGCCATATCATGGGAACTGTGTCCAAACCCCAGGATTCGGAGGCTTTTGACAATGTGGCAGTGGAAGTCGCTGAGAAGGAATGGGCCACCTTGAAACCTACGAGGGAGGCCCTGTACACGGAAGTGATGGTAGAGAATTACAGGACCTTGGCTTCCCTGGCTGTAGCGTCCCAGGATAGACCAGCTCTGAACGTTGACGTGGAGCAAGAGAAGGAAGCCCTGATCAGGATGGGCTGGGAATCAAGCCTTGCTGATTACATCTTAAAACTAAGAAGATACACTCACCTAGTTTACAGATACTTCGTCCGATAGGATGCAGAGATTTCTGGAAATCCTCAGTGCTGGGAAGACTGGACAAAAGCTTAATTCTTGACCTTTAGCAATTTTCCTTTTAAGAAGTTAAGAGCCACCTTAAACTATGGCACCAGCACATTTTCTTTCTTTCTCTAAATGCTT